>OZ012738.1:387176808-387476808 GCA_963859935.3 Lathyrus sativus
TAGCTGAAGTATGAACTTAAGCATCCGAAGAGATTTGAGCTAATAAATTGCAAGTCTGCAATCACACCCGCTGAAACAAATCATAAGATAGATTTTGATGTTCAGGAATAAGTAAAAATACGAAAAATGATTTGCGGAAATTAATCAGAGTTACACACGTAGGATGCGACATCAACAAAAACATCATCATGAATTATCAAATCACTTCATATCTCATATCCTCATAAAAATGAATTAATGGATTAAACAACATAAGACAAATCAAATGGTTTTGCACTAAGACTCCAATTACATCAAACTCCCACAAAATACGTGGTTCAACGACATTAACCAAAACAAGATACATAACAAATAATAATTAACCAATAACAAATAGTAAATAACGAAATCCCCATCCTTCCCGTGTTACGTATCAGAGCGAATCCTAAGACTCGAACAATAGCAACACATGCTCAAGCACTACTCAGGTACCTGATCATCTATACTCCCCAAGGAGCACAAACACAACAACAGAAAATGGGCGAGAATTAGATTCAATAATACACGGTAAAAATCACATGCTAAGGAGTAGTTATCACACAAATCACACCAACCATACTATTACTATGCACCTACCAGTGCCACATAAATACTCGGCATATTCAGCCCACTTTCAATCATATATGCAATGCGACTCAACTGACATGGCACAATGCATGTGGTACCATCATAATTCATACAGTTCCTTCATTGAACCCGATTCCCATCGGAATCTGAATAAGTCATATACATTCCTCTGAACTACAACTTATCTCCACTCGACTTCCTCATGGAGTCCGGATGATACTAGGCACCCATCATGAATTCCCACCTAACTCATCTCCACATAACATGACATGAATCCATGACACACAATTATACACAATATAATAATCATTCACGCATAAGCCACGATCCTCAATGATCACGTGTGAGCCTCATACTCACCGTGATTCTCTCTAGAATTACCACCACAACCCAAGACCGTCCACAAAACGACAATCTTGGCGCACAAGCATCAAACACATCTCATAAAGATAATCACATAAAATTCCATGTTTTATCCTATTTAATGTTATTACTGGTTCCCTTATGTTCAATTATATCATATTAGTCTTATAGATAAAGAGAATTGCATCGCATGTAAAATCGGGATAGAAGTCGCGAAAATGGGAAAAATTTCACTATAGTCCTGCCCATACACGTATGACCATTGCCCGTACGCGTATAGACTTGCTTCCTCGCCCATAGTTCTGCGTATTCTATGCCTAAGGCTCATTTTCCTAGGCCTCATACGCGTATTGCCACTTGCCGTATGCGTATGACAAGAGGCTATTTTCCTTCAGAGTCGCTCTCAAAATAATCTGTATGCGAAATGGCTACTTCGTACGTGTACTTCCAATTCCCATACACATCCCTATAACACCTCAAAAATTTCCCTCCCTTTTTCAACCTTTTTAGCTTATGCTTCTTTCATTTTGCATTTGCATTAGGTCATATTCATTCTTGCATTGCATTGGTTCTTAGACAAGGATCAAGGTTCTCTTGGTTTTCCTCAGAAAGATGAGCTAATTCTCAAGGATTTCATATTCATCAAGGCATCCCCATCAAGATCACAATCATCTAGATCAGGTTTTCAAGCATTGACCATATTCTTCTATCTTTTGTGTCTGAATTAGGTTTTGGTCCATGGAAAACTATGGCTATCTTCTTGAGCAAGGAAAGGTTCTATGGCTCAATACACATCTCATGGATTCCCTACCTGTATCATGTTTCATCATAAGTCATTGCATAGGCCTCAGTCAATTGAAAGAGGATTAGGGTTTCATCCGGTCAAGAAAGTCAACTGCGACCTCACAAAGTCAAACTCTTGAGTTTTTGGTCAACCATGGGCATTTCAAGTCATCACAAGTGTTATTATAAAGATTGATCAAGTAAATCAAGAAGAATCATAAAATCAAGAAAGTTGGCAAAATTTGGGTTTTAGTGGAAATTTCACTAAGTATGAAAATTAGAAATTGTACCTATCTTGCAAAGGTCATATCTCACTCATCCTTGAGCATTTGGTGCAAACCAAAGATAAAATTGAAGAAGACATCATGAACTACAAGTTTATATAAGAAAGCAAGTACGAAAATGTCTAGATCAAGAGTTATGAAGAGTTAAAGTTTGGAAAAATGCGAGATTCAAGTTTCAACACTTAGAATTTTCTAAGTGTAGAAATTCAGCTTGCGGAGCATGTTTTCAAGTCCATTTTTCTTAATGATCCAAGTTTCATCTCATTTTTCATTCAACATCAAAGTTTTTATGCATCTTCCAAGATTTTCAATGATGCTAAAAGCTCATCATTTGGATCTCTAGAGCTCAAGTTATGGTGCTGCAAAGTCAAGGCGTTGAAATTGCCAACTTAACAAGTCTTTAGGCAGATTTTGAAGCTAAATTCAAGGAAAATTTCCATCATGATCCAAGCTTCATTTCAAAAAAATTTCAACATAAAAGTTGTAGAGCTTCTTCTAAGATTTGTTTGATGTAAAAATCTCCTCAATTGGATGAAAACTCCTTAAGTTATGAAGATCCAAAGTAGGTAGTTGTCATACCCCAAATTTGTTCTACCTTTGAACAGTTTCCATTCTGTACATACACCGACTAACACTACTCAGAAAATCCAAAATATGTTGCTTTTGCTCAGGTTTACGAGGTTAAATTCAAAGTAACTCAGGAAAGTATTGTTTGAAGTTAAGTGATAGGATAAATAGAACGCCGACCAAAGGCGAACTCAAATCAAAGAAGACCAACCAAGAATTGAGATAACAAGATACTAACCAAGAGTTAGGATAAACAGAATGCCAACCAAAGGAGAACTCAAATCAAAGAAGACCAACTAAGAGTTGAGATCAGAAAGGATTATAGGAAGTAGAACCAACGAATTTACAACTTGAAGAGAAGGCGACTCCACTGCGAAAAAGAGAATTTTAAATAGACAACTCTACTGGGGAGCACAAGTAAAATGAACACATCCATCAGTGACTTTACTGGGGATAAAGAAACACAAAACCTCCTGAGTTATGCTATTATCTATCGGGGAGATGTCCTGGAAAAGGTGATATCAAACCTTGTTTATGCTTCGAATGCATATGTTATGAATTTTTCTATGGCGTAATGCTCTATACAAAATGAAATGCTACACATTTGGAAGATGCAATGCAAAAATTCTTATGCAAAAAAACACTCTTGTCGCAACTACGAAAAAAAGGGGCCGGCAGAAACAAACAGAAAATTCTCCACCGAACGTTATTTATCTCCAAAGAGAGGGGAAGGAAACAATCGAAAAAAATCTAAGAGAACGGGAAAGACAAGGTCATCGCAACTAAATTTTGGGTTCGAGAGTCAGTTATGCAAGGAAAGGTATGAGCACCCTCGCGTCCATTGTACTCAACGGGATCCATGCTTGTTGTCTAATCTATGGGTGCAAACTAACTAAAAGCTTACTGCTAAACCGGGGGTGAAAGGGAGAGAACAGAATCGATAGGACAACGCCGCCCTATGCCTACGTATTCCCTCGTGCAATGGGAATGTCAGAGTCAATGTAGTTCGGAAAACTACGGGTAATGGGGGGAGGTTACTTGCCAAGACATCGTCGTCTTGCGCCTACGTATCCTCACCTGGTATGAGAAATCAGAGCAAACGTAGTTCAAGAAACTACGGGAAAAAGATGGTTAAAAGTGTTTTGCGAGTGACGTTAAGTCTCCATTCCAGCAGTTAGGGACGAATCCTATTTGTGGTAGAACAGAAAAGTAACGTACTCTTTGGGTAAAAGGATGGAAAAGAAAGAAGAGTGCTCGCTAGGATTATCGCAATCATATGCCTACGTATTCTCAACAGGTATAAGAAACCAGAGTAGCCGTAGTTCGGCCAACTACGGAAAAGAGTCTTGATCGCATGAGGGTGAGAGAAAAAGGTCCTAGGCCTGGAACGCCTGAACAGAAGTGAATTAACTTGGTTTGAAACGCGTACTGCACTAAATTCTAAGATGTAGGAGCGAATGCGTCGCATATTGCCCAAAGGGCATATGCTAAACACCCTAGATAAGTGAAGAGAGGCCTCCCCACTCATTATTTCCTACGCACCTAACGCTTGCGGCTCACAACACTCATCGCGGTTATCAAGAGTTTTTGAATTATGGTTCGAAAGTGTTAATGAATCGAATCGGGACAAATGTGACGCTAAACCGTCGTAGCTCGACTTATGAGGGAATTCTAACTATAGGAGGTCGCGTAATAGATATTCGTGTTATGGACAGGATAGAGAAATGATATTGAGGATCATTATCCAATTGAATCATGTCGCACAGACCAAAATAGGTGGGATCTCGTCTTAATTGCAAACATTATGTCGATTAATCGAAGGTAGCTTATCGCGATCCCAAAGTAAAGAAAATGGACCAAATGGTCATTTTCCATAGATTTGAAATCGGGAAGGTTATCGACTTCGATAATCCGACGCTTACGAATAAAAGACTTCATAGATCGAGGAAGTCTTAAATGAAAACCGAGATGAAGAAGAAATGAGGAGAGAAAGAAAGCGGTCTCGGATCCAACATTATTTATCAATAGTTTGACTAGTAACGGTTTACGGAAGTCTCGTCATCGACCAAAACGTGACAAAAATAAATAAAGATGAATAAAATCGAAAATGAAAAGTTGTAAAGAAACATGGTCTCGGACTTGTCGTTTTCATCAATAATTTGACGTGTAACGACTTGGAGGTCTCGTCATCGACCCAAACGAGGAAATATGAAAATAAATCCTCAATTAAAAATAGATAGCAAAGATCTAACTTCTAAGAAAAATATTAACAAATCTAAAAACTAAAATTAGAAAAGAATATGTATATAAAACTCTAAAAGTTTGAGTAGAAAATTTTATAAAACTAGAAAACTAATTTATATAATATATTAAAAACTATTAACAAGGCTATTTAGAAAAATATATTACATTTAAAAAAAAGGTTAGAACAAAATGTTAAGAACTTAAAAAAAGAAAGGGGGTTCGTGGAAATCCAGGGGGAGTACTAACAAAATCTGCGGTGGTATGAACAAAGCTAGTGGGCTCGAGGGCCCAATACACAATACTGCACACAGAGGGGTAGTAACTGAAAACGGGTGAGGGAATCATTAATGTGGGCTGTGAAGCCCAAAGACCAAGACGGCAAGTGTGTTGATTCAAAACAAATCCTCATCAAAATAAAAAGAAAAATAAAATGAAAAATAATAAAAAGGAACAACACAGATCCTCCGTCATCTTCCCTCTTTCTCAACATCAATCAAAGAAACCTCCTCCCTCAACGTGATTCGCCTCTTTCGCTCGGGCTCTCTCTCTCTCTCTCTCTCTCTCTCTCTCTCTCTCTCTCTCTCTCTCTCTCTCTCTCTCTCTCTCTCTCTCTCTCTCTCTCTCTCTCTCTCTCTCTCTCTCTCTCTCTCTCTCTCTCTCTCTCTCTCTCTCTCTCTCTCTCTCTCTCTCTCTCTCTCTCTCTCTCTCTCTCTCTCTCTCTCGATATCGTGAGTCCACTTCCGGTTTGAGTTATTGATTTCATCGAGTGGGAATTCACCGCCAACTTCGTAACTGGAGTCGCTTAACACGATTAATCGATTTTCTTTTTAGGTTTTAGCTTCTGCTTTGTATGTAGATGATGTTGGTGAGTGGAAGTTTGCGACTGGTTTTGTTGTTTTTAGAATGGAAGGCGGAAATCTGGGTTTCGGTTTGACTGAGAGGAAATGGGTTAAATGAAGTTTTGTTGTGGCGTTTGAGGTTATGGTTTCTTGAAGGTCGGTTCACAGATCAAAAATGGAGGGTGGCGGAGGGAGAACGGAGGTAGCAGTGGTTGGTGTGTTTGCAATCACGGTAAAAAAGAAGAGTGAGGAAGATGACCTCCTTTTAATTTTTCTGATACTTGGAATGAAATTCACACCAAAGGTGTGCGCCGCGTATGGGTTTTCGTCTGGGGTTGAATGGATTTGGAGGTTTGTGAGGGTTCATGAAGAACAGGGGTTGAAGGGTTGAGTGAGGAAAGTTTGGGTGGTGTTGGGTTTTGTTTTCAGAAGTAGAAGATTGAAGGAAGAAGATGATAATGGCGAAAGAAATGGTTGAATGCTGGAAGGAGAGGGGAGAAGGGTGCGGCGGCTGGATTTTCAGGTGCCTCTAGGGTTTCTCGATGATGAAGAAAATGAATAGTGACCAAGCTTTTATACTGCAACACGTGTCACTGCTGTTGTCCTTGTTTTTGTTTAATTTTCTTTTAATGATTAGTTTTGATTCTAATAACTGTACTAATTAATTAATGATTAAAAATTTAAACTTAATTAAATCTATGCCTAACTTAAGTATAAACCTAATTCTAACTATTAATTAAAATCTAATCCTAATCAATTAATTTAATTCTATCCTAATAATAATCTAAATTAATCTAATTTATAATTACAACTAAAATTCTAATATAACTCTATTCTAAACCTAATGTAATCTTAATTAAAACTAAATCCAATCCTAATTAATTAAGTTAAAAATATATTTTAAAATAATAAAAAAGTCTAATTATAATTCTAACAAATTCTAATAAATATTCTATTTTCTAAATAAATTCTAAACAAATAAAAAGAAATTAAAGCAACAATAAATCACAAGATGCCACGAAAAAAAAAGGGGGTCGAACACCGAAACGCGACAAAACTATCAGCACAGACTGAACCACCCGGAAGAGAACAACCTTTCACTCGATTTCAAAATAAATCTCATCACTTGAACTGGTTTAAACTGTCTAAAACACGAACAAAGCGGTTGTAATCCCGATAATCCCATTCCGGCTGATAACATGGACAATATGAGAGAAATGATCGACCTAGATGATATGCAGATGAAATGCGAAGCAAAAACCAGTCAAAGTTATAAAAAATGAGGGAAAAGTTTGGTGTGCAACAGCTGCCCCTATTCAATCGACTTGGACCTGAAGGTATAAAAAGAAATCGCTTTCAAACATTCAAGGTAAAAGGTGATTGAATACAAAAGAACCCAGAAATTTATACACCGTGGATAGTAAACTATTGAGCTTGCCAACCAAAAGTCAGGATCACCAGGGAAATGCATCTGAAAGTTGTGAGAAACCAGCCACTAACCAAAAAGTTAGAAAGCCTCGACGCAAAGTCAAAACAAAAACTGCTAACCACAAGTTAGGCAGCCTTGACACGCAGTCGGAACAAAAACTGTTAACCGAAATTAGACAACCTTGACACAAAGTCGGAACAAAAACTGATAAACACAAGTTAGACAGTCTCGACACGAAGTTAGAACAAAAACTGCTAAACACAAGTTAGAAGGTCTCGACAAGAAGTCGGAACAACAACTGCTAACCGAAATTAGATAGTCTCGACACGAAGTCGAAGCAACAACTGCTTTTCGAAATTAAACAGTCTCGACACGAAGTCGGAACAACAACTGCTAAACACAAGTTAGACAGTCTGGACACGAAGTCGGAATAAAATCTAGGATAAGCAGGAAGTAGAATCAACCGATTTACTACCTAAAAAGAGAACTCTGCTGAGGAAAGAAAAACTTAAACAAACAAACTCTGTTGGGGAGTAAAGGTAGGATGAAAACGTATATCAACGATTCTTGCTGGGGTTAAGTACCACAAAGGCTCAAGAATTATGCCGGTATCTATTGGAGAGATGTCTGGCAACAAAATGTAACAACCTGGCTTGTGCTTCACATGCATATGTTTGAATATGGCGTAATGCTCCATACGAAATGGAAATGCCACGCGCTTGGGAGGATGTTATGCAAAATGCAAATGCAAAGGAGCACCACCGCAAAAAGGTGCCGAAATAAACGGCAAACAAACTCGTGTTGGGGAATATGCCCTGAACGGGCTGCCTGAAAAAAAAAACTCTTTTGGGGACAATTCCAATCTGTTGGGAATTGAGAATGACATCCATTTCAAGAATACCAATAACCATTAGACTCTGCTGCAAATGTCTATCACTTCCAAAAATACTCGTTGAGGGAATCAACATTAATCTTTGCTTGGGGAAAAAAGTCAATGACATAGATCCTGTCGGGGAACAACGCTGAGCTTACCCTTCTACTGAGGAATAATCTCAATCTTAACCTGCTGGGGATAAATGCACATTACTGTTGGCAAGATATTTCTGATCTGACATCATCACCCTATGGGGATACATAATCTTTATTGTGGAGAAGTGAGATCAATCGAGCCTCGTGTCAAGGAATGTGGTAGCATATGAGCCACTGGGAATATAATTGGGCTTTTGGTTTAGGGAAGGGAATAGATTTATGGTGATTGGAATTATTTTTGGTTACCAACAACAGTGGATTTTAAAGGGGAATTACCAGACGAGAACTGGTATTCAAAAGAGCAGACCATCAGGCGAGAACTGATGACAAAAGGTTGAGTTGTCAGACGAGAACTGACTTCTAGTTTTGGTATCAGACGGGACTGATTTCTGGTTTGGTATCAGATGGGAACTGATTTTGTGGTTTGCTAGACGAGAACTGGACTTTGAAACTGTATTTTCCAGACAAGAACTGGACTTTGAAATTGTGTTTTCCAGACGAGGACTAGTTAAATAGTAGGCTACAGAATGAGTGACCAGACGGGAACTGGTTTGAAAGCTGACGTGTACCAGACAGGAACTAGTGTTTTGTGAAGGGTTGACCAGACAGGATCTGGTTTGAAGGTTTTCCAGACAAGAACTGGACTTTGGAGTTGTTTTTGGGTTACAAGGTTCTGACGGGTATCAGGTTTGAGCTGTGGGATGAAAAATCCAATAACAGCATGCAAGGGTAAGAATATTCTCGGGTCTTTTAGGAGGCTAAGTTTATTTGATGAGGTGATGGCACGATTCCCCGACACTCAACTTGAACTCAATAGTTGTCGATGAAAATGACCTTGCTCGAGTAGCTTGCCCCAGTGTAATCCAAACTTTCCCCAGTATGATCTTTGAGAAAGTTCGTCTTGAAAAGAAAAGCTTGCCATGAGACTACCTCGAGATGGCTTGCTTTAGAATTTGTACCCTGAAAGGATCTTGACTGACCAACTCTCAGAATGATTGGCTTCAATGTACTCTTGAAGTAACTTGCCTATGAAAGAGCGTTGAAGCGACTTAACTTGTCCTAATTGAACATTGGAAGGGTCTTCCCTCAATCAAAAAAATCTCTAGGTGACCTGCCCCTGATTGGTATTCTTGAGATGATTCACTTCTGATCAACTGCTTCTTGAATGATTTGCTCCATAATCAACTGATGCCTTGGAATTTGTCTTAAACTGACTGATTTCATACTCACTGGATGTCAATACCCCAGATCCATAGGGCTACAAAGTATACTCAATTCTGATCCAGACTGCTGAATGATCCAGTCCTGTTTGATTGCTCCCTGTTGGAATTTCCTCGATGTCAACCAATGACTTGTGATTAAAATTGTTTGTTCACGAATGGTAATTTTAATGTGAAGTTCATACAAGTTTTGAAAGAACTGTCATTTATTAAGTGTCGTGATAGTGAGACGAATGGACCATTTAGTCCAAACGTTGTGCTAACTTGATTGTGTGAAAGATATAACAAGGATAATGACACCGATGCTGATGAGTAGCAAATATGCGAGGAGTCAGTTTACACAACATTGCGATAGTATGCTTTCAGAATAAACCCTGCCTCAATTAGGTCTTTTAAGGGTTGAATCATGGTCTGGTTCACGGTTATTGAAACAAAGGATATTAGGCTCAAAATATGATTTGTACCCACCCCTTCTCCGTGATGATCTCCAATCCTACGTTCAGCTAACTTGGCACAAGTGCTCACCTTCGAAAGGTTTGTTGAATGGTAGGAGTGATGTTTAAGGAACCCACAAGGTTCTCAGAGTGAAAGTTACCCCTCTTATCTTCTTTGTCTGTAGTCACACGACTTTGTTCTAGTTCAAGGATTTTCTTTTGTGATCCTTTCTTTTCACTCTTTTATTCCCTAATTTTTTGCCTGGACTGATTCTTTTTGAGTTTTTCAATTTTGAAGTCCAGCGGGATGCCCAAATTTTGCCTAAGTATTTGACTTAGCGGGCTTTCTCTCTCTTTTTCTTTTTCTTGAAACAAGTCGTGTGACACTGGTTGTCTTGATTTCTCCGAAAGGGTTGTGACTGTCTCACTCCTGATTGGTGAGACTTAACCATTGTGGACTTGAAACAATGCATGTACGTCATCAGCAGGATTTTATCCGAAAGCATATGATCAGCAATTATGAGTATTCAGTTTTTGTCATCCTCCCTCCAATCTTTGCTAAAACAAGAGTGATAAAGTGGAGTGGATAAAAGGTGTATGTGTATGTGCTTTGTGATAAATGAGAAAATGAGCGAATACGACATGATTAATTCAGAAAATGCATAATCACTTCATTAATATTACCATTCAAAACAACAATGTTTAAAAATAAATAGAAATTAACAAGAAAGGAACTAGAAATGCAAATGATAAAAAATGCCCAAGGACTGATAATGTTGAGGATGTCTGCCTGTTGGGACCACTGGCTTTTGGAGATGTCTCTTGAAATCTTCGATCTTAGACAACTGAGAGGTTGACATGAACAATCAAACCTCCTCCTGGAAAGAAATATACCCTTTGTCAATTAATTGTTGCACCTTGGCTTGGAAGGCTTTGCAATCTTCGGTTGAGTGCCCCATGGATCTGCCATGATATCCACACTGAACATGGGGATTGTACCCAGGAGGGTAAGGTTCTAGCACAAGCTTAAGAGTCTTGGGCTCTACCAATGAGTTCTGAATCATATGTGGCAGAAGTTGACTTTACAACATAGGAACTGGATGAAGAGGAGCAATCCTTCTTTCCAAGTTGTTGCGAAGTCTATTCTGATTTTGGTGCTGATTCGGATAACCTTGGCCATGGGCTTGTTGATTTGCATGAGGAGCAACCCAAGGTTTCTGATGTGGTGCCCTATGCATGATTGTCTGTCCGTAAGGATGGCGTGACACTGGAGGTAATGCTTGTTGAGAAGATGAAGAATCAAAAGATTTCACCGGTTCACCCTGAGAATATTCAACATTTTCCATGACTGCGTTGATTACATTTTCTTCTTCCTCTTAGGAGTTACCGAGGGATTCAGTTTCATTGGCCTGACCGCTCGAAACATCTTGAATCTTTCCACTCTTGATGCCACTCTCAATACGTTCTCAACCTATTACCAGGTCAGAGATGTTTGTTGTAATTCCAAGCATTCTTTCAAAGTATGGGCTTTACAAGGAGTCTATGAACATATTTGCTAACTCTTGGTCTAGAAGAGGCAGTTGCACTTTGAAAGCCAATACTTTCCACCTCTGAGCATACCTTCTGAAGGGTTCATTGTTCTCTTGAGACAAGTTTTGCAACTGCATGTGACTAGGAGCCATGTCAAGATTATATTCGTATTGCTTCAGAAAGGCCTTAGCTAAGTCCATCCATGATCTGATCTGACCACTCTCTAACTGCATGTACCAACTCAAAGATGCCCCACTTAGACTATCTTGGAAACGGTGAATCATAAGCTTATTATTATGCACAAATAAGGTCATTCTTCTACAAAACATCACCAAATGTTGTCTCGGACGCCTTGAAATTTGGAGGTAACACTAGGCCGGGAACCAGGCACATGTCCGAAGCGTTGAGACCAAAAGTATCTTGAACTTCCAAGGCTTTGAGTTTTTCCTCCAACATATGAAACCTTTTAGCATACTCAAGGGCTCTCGGGTTCTTAGTCTTCATCGTTGGGACCTCTCCTTTGGAATTTGACACAGGGAGAGCAGCACCATGACAATCTGTAGCATCAGGAGAAGAGGAACGTTCACTTTGGACAACAAATTATTCATGTAAATCTTGATTCTCAACAGAGAGTTGTGTTAGACTATGGCACGAATCTAGAAGTGGGGGGGGGGGATTGAATAGATCCCAATTAAAATTTGAGTCGGCGCTACCAATTAAAAAAATTGGTTTTGAAAATATGTTTTAAGTGCGGAAGCGGCCGAAGAAAATATAGTCTAAAACGAACGGTTATTGGAAAATCGGATATGCGTTAAGCCTTTGGATTAATGACAATATGGAATAGAGAATCACAACACTAATTGTAACGCCCCGATTCTGAATTCCCATTAATTGTTGAGTCTTTTAATTTATTTAGTTGATGTTTGTTTTAAATTGAGAAATTATATGTTATCATGTGGTGTTTGCGTATTTTATCTATTTTTACCGATTCGGAGAGTTTTCGGGGAATTAGAGTAAAAAGGGCATTTTAGACATTTAGCACTTTAGTGTGAGAATTGATTGATAAGTGTTGGAAAGAATTTGAGAGGAAAGAAATAGAGATAGAAATAGAATAAGAGAGGAAAGAGAGAAAAATAGTGACATAAGAAGAAAAACAAGAGAAAGAAAAGAGGAGAAGAGAAAGAGAAGAGAAAGTGGAGAGGAAAACCTAGAATCATCAAGGGATCATCACCAAAGCTTGCAATCGATCGGTAAGGGTGTGAAACTCCATCATCTCTTTAATGTATATGATTGTATGTGTATGTGTGTGGATTTTGTAGAGTTTCTACTCTTTTTCCACCTAGGTTAGAAGTTGGTTTTGTGAGTAGAATGAGGTTTTAATCGGTTAGAACTCGGATTAGACGATGTAGTTTAGTCGGGTGATGATTGGGTTGTGCCACTGAAACTGGTTTGGATTTAATCGGTTGGTTGTGTGGAGTTTGGGTTTTGGAGCAGCCATGGAAGTTCTGTCTTCGCAGGCTCGCCAGGCGAATGACACCGAAGGTTCGCCAGGCGAATGGCAGCGAAGGTTCGCCAGGCGAAGCCCAGCGAGCTGTAGCGAAGCAAGTCAGAAGCTAACACCCTGTATTCGCTGGCAAGTTCGCCAGGTGAGGTTAGTTGGCGAAGGTTCGCCAGGCGAGTGTATAGCGAGCCTCAGTGAGTAATTCCAGAATTACTCCCAGTGGACTTCGCTGGGAAGTTCGCCAGGCAAAGGCCAACGAGCATTCGCTGCGTGGCTTCGCCAGGCGAAGGTTGGCGAACCTGGCAGTGTTATTTGTTTTTGCTGTTTGTTCATGGCATGATGTTCGGTTGATTCAATTATGATTAATGCCTATATGAGTGATTGATGTGTGAACTGTTTCAACATGTTGTGTTGTGGGTGGCCGAAAGGCGTGAATCCTAGATTGTGGAGCCGATTGTGAATCTTAATCGTTTGATAGTGTTGTGCGTTGGCTCGAATTAGATAGAAATGCATTGATGGATTAATAGGTATGTAAACCTTGTGTGAAATGGTGTATAATGTGAATGCATGATGAATATAAGTGATGTATGTGATAAATGCAATGAGTATGTTTGTGAACATAGTATGCATTTTTGTGATTGATCCCGTGGAGGATTTGCAGAACCTCGTATGATACGATGGTTATATTCGATTCCGTGGAGAATCGGTTGCATTGAGTGATTCCGTGGAGAATCGGTTGCATTGTGTGATTCCTCGGAGAATCGGTCATAACATGTAATCCCGTGGAGGATTGGTTAGAGTATTTGATTCCGTGGAGAATCTGCTGAGTACTTGATCCCGTGGAGGATCTGCTGAATATTCAATTCCGTGGAGAATCTGCTGAGTACTTGATCCCGTGGAGGATCTGCTGAATACTCGATTCCTTAGGGAATTTGTTGAAATGAGTCGGTACCGCATTTGCATCTGCATAGAGTCGTGTGTCGGTCTCTATGAGTTGCATGAGTCATCTGTGTATGATGCATTGGTTGTGTGAATATAACTGTGTATGTTATATGTGATTGTTTGGAGGAAATATAGTGAATGTTCATGTGTATGTAGAGACATGATTATTTGTATATGCTTAATGTGGTGAGAACATGATTTGAGTATAACTTGTATAATTATGGATTTATGTATATATACAATTTTATGCATTAACTGTTATGATGTTGTTTCTCACCCTTCTGCTGTTTTATAATGCTCTATGAGGCATTGTAGAGTAGGAAGCTGGAGGTTCTTTTGTGAAGCGATGTCTTCATTCTTTTTGGTCAATGGCTCTGATATGTAACATCTGGGTAGTTAGGAAGCCTTTGACTCTTTTGGAGTTACATTTGTTTTGATTCTTTTGTGATACATATGTGTATGTATCTGCTGTGATTATGTTGTAAAGCATGAATTAACTGATGGTTGTATATACTTTTATGAATGAGATCGATTCAATATTTGGATGTTTCCGCTTTATTCTAAATATTGAGATGTGGGTTACCCATTGTTGCATATCTATTTTGAGCAGGTATCGTATGTGTTTAATTTCATGATAATGTGATGCGCCTCTTTTATACCATGTTTTAATTAAACTCTGATGAAATGAATTTTCTAAGTGCCTAATTGATTTATTTAATTTATTTGGGGGTATAGAAAGGGGGTGTTACATTAAGTGGTATCAGAGACAGTGTTGAGTCAGTCGTGTCTGTCTTGTTGTTGTGTTGGTTGAACGGTTGTTTAACCTTGTTGTTATTTTTGGGAATCCTCAGAATATGGCAGGTCGTAATGACAATGCTATGGCAGCGGCGTTAGAGGCTATGGCCAGAGCTGTGCAGGGTGCACCTAACGTGAATGCGAATGATGAGTTCAGGAAGAACCAACCACCGGTGTTCAAAGGGAGATTTGATCCGAATGGTGCTCAGATATGGTTAAAGGAAATTGAGAGGATCTTTAGGGTGATGGATTATGCTGAGGGGAACAAGGTGAGACTAGGGACTCACATGCTGAGAGAAGAAGCTGATGACTGGTGGGTCAGCGTGAGGCAAGTTCTTGAGGTCGACGATGAGGAGATTACATGGGATTTATTTCGTACTGAGTTTCTAAGGAAGTATTATCCCAAAAGTGTTAAAGGGAAGAGAGAAATGGAATTTCTGGAGTTGAAACAAGGTAATATGTCGGTGGTGGACTACACCGCTAAGTTTACTGAGTTAGTGAAGTTTCACCCTCACTATGATGCGGTTACGGCGGAATTTTCCAAATGTATCAAGTATGAGAATGGCTTGCGTCCTGAGATAAAGCAAGCGGTGGGTTATCAAAGGATACGAAGATTTTCGGATTTGACCGAGTGTTGTAGAATTTATGAAGAAGACAGTAGAGCTCGTTCTACTCATTATAAGGGTTTGAGCGAGAGAGGGAAGCAGCAAGTACGAAGCGGACCTTATGTGACGCCTGCTGATAAGGGCAAACATAGGGGAAACATTGATAGGAGACCCGGAGGAGGTTCCGGTGCGATCAAATGTTTTAAGTGTGGCGTGATGGGCCACAAGTCTTATGATTGTGGAAAGTTCAAAGCGAAGTGTTCCAACTGTGGACTCCTTGGACATGATGCAGCAGAGTGTAGAAAGAATGCTGTGAAGTGTTTTAATTGTGGCGAGGTGGGTCACATTAGCCCGAATTGTACCAAACCGAAGCAAGCTCAGGCGGGCGGAAAAGTTTTCGCATTAGCAGGTTCAGACGCTACTAATGCGGCAGATCGTTTGATTAAAGGTACATGCTTTATTAATGATATGCCTTTAGTTGCTATTATTGATACTGGAGCGACTCACTCGTTCATTTCTCTTGCGTGTGATAAGCGGTTGGATTTGTGTATGGTTTCTTTGAGTAGTGGTATGGTTATTGGGACTCCCGCTTCGGGGTCGGTAACTACTTCTTTGGTGTGTGCAAGTTGTCCTTTGACCATGTATGGTAAGGACTTCGTTATGGATTTAGTGTGTTTGCCGTTGGAAGGTTTGGACGTAATCTTGGGTATGAACTGGTTGCAATTTAATAGAGTTCATCTGGATTGCTATCACAAGTTAGTAAGGTTTCCTTCTTTGGAAGATAGTGAGAACGAGAGTTTTCTTTCCACTAAAGAGTTGAAGAAACTTTTAGCGGACGAAGCTCAGTTGTTTGGTTTGTTTGCATCGTTGTCGGTGGAGAGCAAAGTTAAGCTCGACGTGTTTCCTGTGGTTTGTGAATTTCCTGAAGTGTTTCCGGAAGATGTTGCGGATGTGCCGCCAAAGAGAGAGGTTGAATTTTCTATTGATCTAGTTCCGGGTACTAGACCGATTTCGATGGCCCTGTATCGGATGTCAGCATCGGAGTTGGTGGAATTGAAGAAGCAGTTGAATGATTTGTTGGATAAGAGATTTGTAAGACCAAGTGTTTCTCCTTGGGGTGCGCCGGTATTGTTGGTAAAGAAGAAGGATGGTAGTATGCGATTGTGTATTGATTATCGGCAGTTGAATAAGGTGACAATTAAGAACAAGTATCCGCTTCCAAGAATTGATGATTTGATGGATCAATTGGTTGGAGCTCGTGTTTTTAGTAAGATTGATTTGAGATCTGGTTATCACCAGATTCGGGTTAAGGAAGAAGATATTTCGAAGACGGCTTTTAGAACACGATATGGTCACTACGATTACACGGTGATGCCATTCGGAGTTTCTAATGCGCCGGGTGTTTTCATGGAATATATGAACCGTATCTTCCACGAGCAGTTGGATCGTTTTGTGGTAGTGTTTATCGATGACATTTTGATTTATTCTAAGTCTCGAGAGGAACACGAAGAACATTTAAGGATTGTGTTGCGGATTTTGAAAGAGAAGAAGTTGTACGCAAAGTTGTCTAAGTGTGAGTTTTGGTTGTCGGAGGTGAGTTTTCTTGGGCATATTATTTCCGACAATGGTATTAGTGTGGATCCATCCAAGATCGATGCGGTAATGCAATGGGAGACTCCAAGATCGGTTACGGAAATTCGAAGCTTTTTGGGCTTGGCCGGTTACTACCGGAGGTTTATTGAAGGATTTTCAAAGTTAGCACTTCCGTTAACGCAGTTGACTTGTAAAGGAAAGGCTTTTATTTGGGATGTTAATTGTGAAGAGAGTTTCATGGAATTAAAGAGAAGGTTAACAACAGCGCCAGTTTTGATTTTGCCGAATCCTACGGAACCTTTTGTGGTTTATTGCGATGCTTCTTTGTCAGGATTGGGTGGTGTATTAATGCAAGATGGGAAGGTCGTGGCGTATGCTTCTAGGCAGTTAAGAGTGCATGAAAAGAATTATCCTACTCATGATTTGGAGTTAGCGGCCGTAGTGTTCGTTTTGAAAATTTGGAGGCACTATCTTTATGGTGCAAGATTTGAGGTTTTTAGCGATCACAAGAGTTTGAAGTATTTGTTTGATCAGAAAGAATTGAATATGAGGCAAAGGAGATGGCTAGAACTTTTGAAGGACTATGATTTTGGTTTAAATTATCATCCGGGTAAGGCGAATGTGGTAGCCGATGCCTTAAGTCAGAAGTCGTTGCACGTGTCTACTTTGATGGTTAGAGAGTGGGAACTCTTGGAGAACTTTAGAGATTTGAGTTTGGTTTGCGAGTTAACGCCGAGTAGTGTGAAGCTTGGTATGTTGCATGTCACGAATGATTTTCTTGCTACGGTGTGTGAAAGGCAAAAGTTGGATTTGAAATTTGTGGATTTGATGACGAATGGAAATGAAGATTTCAAAGTTGATGAATTAGGAGTTTTGAGGTTTCGAGGTCGTATTTGTATTCCCGATGATGCGGATTTGAAAAAGATGATATTGAAAGAGGGACATCGGAGTAACTTAAGTATTCATCCGGGAGCGAATAAGATGTATCAAGATTTGAAGAAGATCTTTTGGTGGTCTGGATTGAAAAGCGATGTTGCTCGTTTTGTGTACTCGTGTTTGACTTGCCAGAAGTCTAAGGTGGAGCATCAAAAGCCTAGTGGATTGATGCAACCGTTGGATATTCCGGAATGGAAATGGGATAGTATATCGATGGATTTTGTTACGGGATTGCCGAATACGCAAAGAGGACATAATGCTATTTGGGTGATTGTTGATAGGCTTACTAAATCGGCTCACTTTATTCCAATTGATATTACTTATTCTTTGGAAAGGTTGGCCGAGATTTATGTTGGCACTATTGTGAAGCTTCATGGAGTTCCTAAGAGTATTGTGTCGGATAGAGATCCTAGATTTACTTCAAGATTTTGGGAAAGTTTGCAAGGTGCCTTGGGTTCTAAGTTGAGATTGAGTTCGGCATATCATCCGCAAACAGATGGTCAAACCGAGAGGACGATTCAATCGTTAGAAGATTTGTTGCGTGCTTGTGTGCTTGAACAAGGTGGTGCGTGGGACGGTTATTTAGCGTTGATTGAGTTCACCTATAATAACAGTTTCCATTCGAGTATTGGTATGGCGCCATTTGAGGCTTTATATGGTCGGAGATGTCGAACACCTCTGTGTTGGCATGAGACAGGTGAAAAGTCGGTAGTTGGTCCTGAATTGGTACAGCAAACGACGGAAAAGGTGAAATTTATTCGGGAAAAGATGAGAGCTTCTCAGAGTAGACAGAAAAGTTATCATGATAAAAGGAGAAAAGATCTCGAGTTTCAAGAGGGCGACCATGTGTTTTTGAGAGTTACACCGGTTACGGGTGTGGGTCGTGCTTTGAAGTCGAGAAAGTTGACTTCTCGTTTTATTGGTCCGTATCAGATTGTCGCACGAGTTGGTGTTGTGGCTTATCGTGTGGCGTTGCCTCCGAACCTTTCGAATTTGCATGATGTATTCCATGTCTCGCAACTTCGGAAGTATGTTCCGGATCCGTCACATGTGATCCCAATCGATGAAGTTGAAGTAAGAGATAACCTTACAGTTGAAGTTTTACCGGTTAGTATTTTGGACCGTGAAGTTAAGAAACTAAGAGGCAAGGATATTGCGCTTGTGAAAGTGTCCTGGGGAGGTGTCGCAGAAGGCAACATGACTTGGGAATTGGAGAGCAAGATGCGAGAGTCGCATCCGGAGTTGTTTGAATCAGGTGATATTTTCGAGGACGAAAATTTCTAAAGTGGGGGAGAGTTGTAACGCCCCGATTCTGAATTCCCATTAATTGTTGAGTCTTTTAATTTATTTAGTTGATGTTTGTTTTAAATTGAGAAATTATATGTTATCATGTGGTGTTTGCGTATTTTATCTATTTTTACCGATTCGGAGAGTTTTCGGGGAATTAGAGTAAAAAGGGCATTTTAGACATTTAGCACTTTAGTGTGAGAATTGATTGATAAGTGTTGGAAAGAATTTGAGAGGAAAGAAATAGAGATAGAAATAGAATAAGAGAGGAAAGAGAGAAAAATAGTGACATAAGAAGAAAAACAAGAGAAAGAAAAGAGGAGAAGAGAAAGAGAAGAGAAAGTGGAGAGGAAAACCTAGAATCATCAAGGGATCATCACCAAAGCTTGCAATCGATCGGTAAGGGTGTGAAACTCCATCATCTCTTTAATGTATATGATTGTATGTGTATGTGTGTGGATTTTGTAGAGTTTCTACTCTTTTTCCACCTAGGTTAGAAGTTGGTTTTGTGAGTAGAAAGAGGTTTTAATCGGTTAGAACTCGGATTAGACGATGTAGTTTAGTCGGGTGATGATTGGGTTGTGCCACTGAGACTGGTTTGGATTTAATCGGTTGGTTGTGTGGAGTTTGGGTTTTGGAGCAGCCATGGAAGTTCTGTCTTCGCAGGCTCGCCAGGCGAATGGCAGCGAAGGTTCGCCAGGCGAAGCCCAGCGAGCTGTAGCGAAGCAAGTCAGAAGCTAACACCCTGTATTCGCTGGCAAGTTCGCCAGGCGAGGTTAGTTGGCGAAGGTTCGCCAGGCGAGTGTGTAGCGAGCCTCAGCGAGTAATTCCAGAATTACTCCCAGTGGACTTCGCTGGGAAGTTCTCCAGGCGAAGGCCAACGAGCATTCGCTGCGTAGCTTCGCCAGGCGAAGGTTGGCGAACCTGGCAGTGTTATTTGTTTTTGCTGTTTGTTCATGGCATGATGTTCGGTTGATTCAATTATGATTAATGCCTATATGAGTGATTGATGTGTGAACTGTTTCAACATGTTGTGCTGTGGGTGGCCGAAAGGCGTGAACCCTAGATTGTGGAGCCGATTGTGAATCTTAATCGTTTGATAGTGTTGTGCGTTTGCTCGAATTAGATAGAAATGCATTGATGGATTAATAGGTATGTAAACCTTGTGTGAAATGGTGTATAATGTGAATGCATGATGAATATATGTGATGTATGTGATAAATGCAATGAGTATATTTGTGAACATAGTATGCATTTTTGTGATTGATCCCGTGGAGGATTTGCAGAACCTCGTATGATACGATGGTTATATTCGATTCCGTGGAGAATCGGTTGCATTGAGTGATTCCGTGGAGAATCGGTTGCATTGTGTGATTCCTCGGAGAATCGGTCATAACATGTAATCCCGTGGAGGATTGGTTAGAGTATTTGATTCCGTGGAGAATCTGCTGAGTACTTGATCCCGTGGAGGATCTGCTGAATATTCGATTCCGTGGAGAATCTGATGAATATTTGATTCCGTGGAGAATCTGCTGAGTACTTGATCCCGTGGAGGATCTGCTGAATACTCGATTCCTTAGGGAATTTGTTGAAATGAGTCGGTACCGCATTTGCATCTGCATAGAGTCGTGTGTCGGTCTCTATGAGTTGCATGAGTCATCTGTGTATGATGCATTGGTTGTGTGAATATAACTGTGTATGTTATATGTGATTGTTTGGAGGAAATATAGTGAATGTTCATGTGTATGTGTAGAGACATGATTATTTGTATATGCTTAATGTGATGAGAACATGATTTGAGTATAACTTGTATAATTATGGATTTATGTATATATACAATTTTATGCATTAACTGTTATGATGTTGTTTCTCACCCTTCTGCTGGTTTATAATGCTCTATGAGGCATTGCAGAGTAGGAAGCTGGAGGTTCTTTTGTGAAGCGATGTCTTCATTCTTTTTGGTCAATGGCTCTGATATGTAACATCTGGGTAGTTAGGAAGCCTTTGACTCTTTTGGAGTTACATTTGTTTTGATTCTTTTGTGATACATATGTGTATGTATCTGCTGTGATTATGTTGTAAAGCATGAATTAACTGATGGTTGTATATACTTTTATGAATGAGATCGATTCAATATTTGGATGTTTCCGCTTTATTCTAAATATTGAGATGTGGGTTACCCATTGTTGCATATCTATTTTGAGCAGGTATCGTATGTGTTTAATTTCATGATAATGTGATGCGCCTCTTTTATACCATGTTTTAATTAAACTCTGATGAAATGAATTTTCTAAGTGCCTAATTGATTTATTTAATTTATTTGGGGGTATAGAAAGGGGGTGTTACACTAATCACACTTATCAATGATTTAATTCACTTGTTAGGATTCCTAGTTCCAATGATTTAAAGAGCAAACCAAAACTAGATACACAAGTAAGATAATTTTGGTTTAGGCAATTTGTCAAACACTTGGTGTGCACAAACACTCCAAGTGATATTTATGTTGAGTAAGTGATTCCAACTAGCCTAGTACAATGTCTTATTGTACTTTGGATTCAAAAACAGAGTTTTAACCTCTTACTCAATTGATATCACAGTTTGACAATAGTTCTTATACAAAAATCACTTATTTTTAAGCTAAAACGAAAATACTGAAAAATAAAGAAGACAAGTATTTGGTGAGGCAGTTCCCCCGCTGTCCTCGCTTCGGGGTACGTCTGCCCTTAATTATAAAACTAGAATTAAGATAGATTTAATAGATATCACCTGTTGAATGTAACAGTTTATACAAGGATTGAACAACAAAAATACAACTGAATTCTCAAGACGTTGAATGTTGCTTTCACTCCTTGCCCCTTGATTCAAGATGAATCAAGTCCTCCGATCGTTGTTGATAGACCTCCGATTCCAGCCACCTTATTGAATAACCCTCAGTTCTTCAAACCTTCGGCCCGACTGATCTCAACTACAACAAATCGAACCCGAGATCTTCCCCTCAATATCACTGAATCCGCTACTAGACTGTTGAAGACTTCCTCTTCACAATCACCTTCGCTCAGTTGACCCTTGATGAAGAAACTCGTCCAAAAACCCCCCAAAATTCAAACCAATCTTGGAGGATAAAACCCTAACGTTTTTATTCAAGAAAGAACCTGTCACAAGCATCAACCCGAACTTGATTACCCAATCTAAGCTTTGAACCTTATCACCTTTAATAACTCACAATGCACTTCAAAAATGGTTGTGTGTAATTGATGTGTTGTGAGATGTTAAAGATGAACATGATGAATCTTGGACACCTATTTCACTCTTTCTTATTATTGAACACATGAATCAGTTTTTATCAAATGTTTTTCTGTTAAAATGAACAAACTTATATTTATAGTAATAAGCAAATGAACCAACAAAACAGAATTAATAACAGATTGGAAATATTGCACTTACTGTGTCAACGCGCGAATGGTCGACCACAGGTCGGCGTGCGCTGACCCGTGTGAAATGCCAAGGCTCCATGCACTGACTGATGGTCGACTCATGGTTGATGTGTGCTGACCAGTTGGAAATGAACTGATCCATGCGCTGACTGTATGGTCGACTCATGGTTGTTGTGTGCTGACTAGTGAGAAATGAACTATCCATGCGCTGACTGTATGGTCGACTCATGGTTGTTGTGTGCTGACCAGTGAGAAATGAACTATCCATGCGCTGACTGTATGGTCGACTCATGGTTGCTGTGTGCTGACCAGTGAGAAATAAACTATCCATGCGTTGACTGTATGGTCGACTCATAGCTCCAAAATATGCAGAAATTGACATGTTTGCTGTTTCGTGCATCTCGTCACGACTATACATCAATCAATCATATTGTAATGAAATATGATGATTTAAAAGGATATAGGAAGGATGTAATATGTTAAGTATTGCATGAAGACTCCGATTCATCTGAGGTTGTACTTTGTCATCATCGAAACTTGAGAACCTATGCAGAAATTGACATGTTTGCTGTTTCGTGCATCTCGTCACGACTATACATCAATCAATCATATTGTAATGAAATATGATGATTTAAAAGGATATAGGAAGGATGTAATATGTTAAGTATTGCATGACGACTCCGATTCATCCGAGGTTGTACTTTGTCATCATCGAAACTTGAGAACCTATGTTGTGAGACAGTTTGCCCTCACATACTCCTCCTTTTTGATGATGACAACCTGTGTGAAGCTTAGTGAGAACAACATGCAATATCGTTAACATGGCAGTATAAGCTCCCCCTTTATTTTGCAATCAAAGCCATTTTCTTTTGCGGTCAAAGTTGTTGTAATCTTTTGCAATCAGAGCTGTTGTGATCTACTATCTACTTATCTTTTCTCCCCCTTTGACAACATCAAAAAGAGATGGAGAAGGTAAAGTTCTGACAGATTAACAATTAACAAAATACTCAACAGGCTATAAGTAATCATATACCAATATCCACACAAAATATTGACAATGAGCAAAATATTGAAAATAGATTAAACAAGATTAAGGACACATAAAGTCATAACATTTCATAGGAATCAAGGTTGTAAAACAAACATTAGTTGTGCAATTAAGAGAGATAAAACAGAACATGATAACAAAAACAACATGGAGAATGAGCAAATGCAAAAACAAATGACTAATAGCCTCGTCCCCTACCCATATCAAAGGAAGACGAATTACGATATCGATCAGCCATATCAGTGAGGTAATCCACTGCTTGATTCAGGCGATTGATGCTGCGAAAGACGGCTGTTTCTTGGTATCCATGGGCAGTTGTGAAAGCTGCAAATCTTTCATCCATTCTTGTTGAAAAAGTGTTGAACTGTTCAGATTGGGTGTGTAGCTCAGTTCGGATGCACAATTGCAGATTTGCACTTAATGTCACATATAATTCCATATTTGATGCCTACCTAAAATGCCACAAAACAATTTGCATCCAAGCACATAAAACACATAGCAAATGTCATATATATATATATATATATATATATATATATATATATATATATATATATATATATATATATATATATATATATATATATATATATATATATATATATATATATATATATATATATATATATATATATATATATATATATATATATATATATATATATATATATATATATATATATATATATATATATATATATATATATATATATATATATATATATATATATATATATATATATATATATATATATATATATATATATATATATATATATATATATATATATACACACTATTTGTCATACGATACTATTATTGAATCATGAGAATTTTAAGGAGAGAGAGAGAGAGAGAGAGAGAGAGAGAGAGAGAGAGAGAGAGAGAGAGAAAAGGAACAACATCACCTCTATACCGACAACACTTGATAACAACATACTTGTGCTTTCAACAAAACTTAACTTGTCAGAAGTACAAGAATATAATTGTAAACAGAGTAATGCGAAACTAGTAATCATTATACCCGATCCAAAATGTCGAGAATGCCAAGTTCTCAACGGATATGAAAGAAAGGTTCAGTCACTAGCGGCTTTGTGAAAATGTCTGCTAGTTGATTTTTTGTGTCAACGTTTTCAAAGACAACGTCACCTTTCTCTACATGATCCCTCAGAAAATGGTGTCGAATTTCGATATGTTTGGTACGAGAATGTAACACAAGATTTTTGGTGAGATTAATAGCACTTGTATTGTCACAAAATATGGGAACACGTTCTAGTTTTAAATTGAAATCCAGTAGTTGCTGCTTAAGCCATAGAACTTGCGCGCAACAACTACCGGCGGCTACGTATTCCGCTTCGGCGGTTGACAAAGCAACAGACACTTGTTTCTTGTTGTGCCAGCTGACCAGGGAGTTTGAAAATAAGTGACACGTACCGCTGGTGATTTTCCTATCCGATTTGCAACCGGCAAAATTGGAGTCGGAGAAACCTACCAATGAGCAATCATTACCTTTGGAATACCATAGTCCATACTTCGGAGTACCGGATAGGTATCCAAGTATACGTTTGACAGATTTTAGATGGGATTCCTTAGGACATGATTGGTATCTTGTGCACATACACACGCTAAACATAATGTCGGGACGAGAAGCAGTAAGATAGAGAAGAGAGCCAATCATACCTCTATACCTTTTTACCTCAACATCCTTACCACTTTCACCTTTACTCAGATTTACACCTGTTGGCATAGGAGTGTCTATGGCTTTTGAATTTGCCATGTCAAATCTCTTGAGAAGCTCCAAACAGTATTTTGTCTGGCTCACGAATATTCCTTCTTTCAGTTGCTTGATTTGCAAACCGAGAAAGTATGTGAGTTCACCCATCATACTCATCTCGAATTCACCCTGCATAAGCTCAGAAAACTCTCTCACAAGATTCATGTTAGTAGATCCAAATATGATATCGTCAACAAAAATTTGTACAAGAATTAAGTGCTTTCCTTGACGTTTAATGAAGAAAGTAGTGTCAACCTTTCCTCTTGAGTAACCTCGATCAAGTAAAAATTTGCTTAGTCTCTCATACCACGCTCTAGGAGCTTGTTTGAGACCATATAAAGCCCTTTTCAGTTTGTAGACATGATCAGGATACTCATGAGACTCAAAACCAGGAGGTTGCGCAACATAGACTTCTTCATTTATGTACCCGTTAAGGAACGCACACTTAACGTCCATTTGAAATAACTTAAAATCATTCGCACAGGCGAAAGCAAGCAAAAGGCGTATAGCCTCGAGTCGGGAAATCGGCGCATAAGTTTCCTCATAGTCGATGCCTTCCTCTTGGTTATACCCTTGCGCGACTAAATGCGCCTTGTTATGAGTTATTACTCCGTTTTTGTCCAATTTATTTCTAAACACCCATCGGGTGCCGATTACTCGATGACCTCGCGGAGGAGGGACAAGGTCCCAAACCTCATTTCTAGTGAACTGATTTAGTTCCTGCTGCATTGACAAAAACCAGTGTTCATCGAGTAGGGCTTCCTTAGGGTTTTTAGGTTCTATTTGTGAAACAAACGCGAAGTGATAACAGAAATTACTTAGCTTCGATCGAGTTGTTACACCCTTTGTGATGTCTCTGAGAATGTTGTCAATTGGATGGTCTTTGGGAGACTTCCAAGCTTGAGGGAGATCATCGTTTGAAGGCGGATGAGCTTCCCCGGTTACCTCATGGTGTACATCTTTATCCTCCTCAACTTTGGCTTCGTTAGGTTGATCTATCCCCGTCTCGCCCTCTTTGAGTATGTCTTCCATAGATGTACCTGCACCATGAACAACACTATCCTTTCCGACATTTCTCGGATAGGACTCATCAAAAGTAACATGCACAGACTCTTCTACAGCAAGTAATCGTTTACTATATATTTTATATGCTTTACTCGATTGAGAGTATCCGAGGAAGATACCTTCGTCGGCCTTGGAATCAAATTTGCCCAAGTTTTCCTTTCCATTGTTTAATACAAAACATTTGCAACCAAACACATGCAAGTGAGAAACATTTGGCTTTCACCCTTTTAAAAGCTCATACAGTGTTTTATTTAGAATGGGGCAAATAAGCACCCTATTCAAAACATAACATGTCGTACTAATGGCGTCGGCCCAGAAATATTTCGGTAAACCACTTTCGTTAATCATTGTTCTTCCCAATTCTTCTAAAATTTGGTTTTTACGCTCCACAACCCCATTTTGTTGAGGGGTGCGTGGAGCAGAGAAGTTATGATCTATACCATGGTTACCGCAATATTCTTCAAATAAGTGATTTTCAAATTCACCTCCATGGTCGCTTCTAATTGACACAATGTTTGTATTTAACTTATTTTGGGAAAGCTTAGCAAACCTTTCAAAAGCGGCGAATGTATCACTCTTACTTACTAAAAAGATAGTCCAACAGAATCTAGAAAGATCGTCCACTATTACGAACCTGTAATAGTTTCCTCCTAGGCTTTTAATCTTAGACGGCCTAAACAAGTCCATATGTAGAAGTTCGAGAGGTCTCGGTGTTGAAACGATCTTTTTGGATTTAAATGAGATCCTCGTTTGCTTCCCTTTTTGACAAGCATCACAAAGGTGATCCTTGGTGAACTTTATTTTGGGAAGTCCTAAGACTAAGTCTTTTGAGACTACTTTATTTAGTAAGTCAAAGTTAACATGCGCTAAACGCCTATGCCATAGCCACGAGTCTTCACTCATTGTTATGAGGCATTTGTCGCTTGTTAACGATACTTCATTTAAGTCAAGCATATATACGTTGTTTATTCTAAAACCATTAAACATATTCTTCTTGTCATTATCATGCACAATTTTGCAACAATCTTTTGAAAATGATACATTGTATCCTTTATCGCATAATTGGCTAATGCTAAGCAGATTATGTTTAAGGCCCTCGACAAGCAACACGTTGAAAATCGTAGTGGAAGAGGGGTTACCTACACTACCTTTACCTAGTATTGCTCCACGGTTGTTATCATCATAAGTTACATACCCTTTCTTCTTAGCCACGAAGTCTATGAATAGGGATATGTCTCCAGACATGTGTCTTGAGCATCCACTGTCGAGAACCCATCTTCACTCAGTGGTCTCGACACATTTTACCTATCAAAACATAATTAACAAGAGGAGGTACCCAATGGCATATTGGGTCCTAATATGTTAGCGACAAGGTGGTTGCATTTGGGCAACCATTGATAGATGCCTTTAGGAACCAAAAATCTCCTAAATCGGCATTTAGCAATGGAATGGCCTTTCTTGCAACAATATAGGCATGCAAAATCGACTTTAGAATCACTTTTACTTGCTTGGTCCCTAATTACATATGCATATTTTTGATATGGGTTCACCATACTTTTTCTAAAATCCTTTCTATCAATAGCAAATGTAATTTTAGGCTCAAGTGCCTTGTTTAATTTGGCCTTAAGGTTTCTAACTTCCCCTTGCCAAATATGACAAGTAGCACATCCAAAGTCGAAAGGATTTCTATGGTCCTCACAATCCGATTTATTACTTTCCACAATGGAAGCCTTAAGGTCCTCTAGTTTCCTTTCGGACTCTTTAACTTTGTGCTCTAAGTAAGTAAAAATTCTTTTATTAGAGGCAAGTCTCTTAAAGGCTTCAGTTGCTTCATTGTGTAAAGCATTAAATGCGGTTTGTAATTCTGAATGCGACATATTTGAGGACTTCTCATATTTAGAGTGATGTACCTGCTTTTTCTTATTTTTCTGATGTGCAGAAAGACATAGATTAACGGACTCTTATTCATCACTAGAGCTTTCATCAGAGGAGGAGGAGTCGCTATCGCTTTCCCAAGCTATGTACGCTCTCCTTGGCTTTGATGATTTCTTGTATGACTTGGATATTCCTTTTCCTTTGCCTTTTTGTTCATCGGACAGTCTGGTTTGTAGTGACCGGGCTTCCCACACTTGTAGCACGACCCTCTAGTCTTTTTACCTTTCGAGTCATCATATTTGGAGTACCTCGATTGTTTCCGGAAGTTTACCAAGTTCTTCTCGGAATGTTGGATGTCGTTCTTTCTAACGTAATGGTTGTAATGTTTAACAAACAGCCTCATATCTTCGCTCTTGTCCTCTTCTTCTTCGTCGCTCGAGGAATAATCACTTTGCTCTTTTGCTTGAGACTTCGAGGAGGAAGTCTTAAGAGCTATAGATTTCTTTTCACCCACCTTCGTTTTGTCTTTCTTTTCTTTCTTTTCGCGTTGGTCTAGACTCAAGAGTACCTATTCATGCTTTTGAAGTTTGCCAAACAATGTTGTCAAGTCTAATATGGTAAGATCATTTGCTTTTTTGATGGCGGTCACTTTCGGCTGCCATTCCCTATTAAGACATCTCAAAACCTTATTAGTAGCAACATCATTGGGAACAGGCCTACCTAATGAATGTAAACGATTGATGAGATGAGTAAATCTCTTTTGCATGTCAGCAACGGTTTCCCCCTTGCTCCATGAAAAAGAGATCAAACTCTTGCGTTAATGTGTTGATTCTAGCCAACTTAACATCATGCGTCCCCTCATGGGCGATTTGTAGTGAATCCCACATAGCCTTAGCAGTAGGACAATGGGATACACGATAGTATTCATCTACATCTAATGAGGAGATTAGGATATTTTTGGCTTTCCAATCATAATTGTATTTTCTCTCATCGTCATCGGTCCATTGTGCTTCGGGCTTTGGCACAACCACATTATCTGCATTGGTCATAGTAATTTCTATTGGACCATTGAGGATAACATTCCATATTTTTTTATCTATGGAGTTTATGTGCACCCGCATACAGTCTTTCCAATAACTATAATTTTCACCATTGAAAATGGGAGCTCTATTGTACGCCCCTTTTGGTTCGTTAGCCATTTTCTATCAACGTTGTATTTGAAGCATCGAGTAATCGGAGCTCTGGATACCACTTGTTAAACTATGGCACGGATCTAGAAGGGGGGGGGGGGGTTGAATAGATCCCAATTAAAATTTGAGTCGGCGCTACCAATTAAAAAAATTGGTTTTGAAAATATGTTTTAAGTGCGGAAGCGGCCGAGGAAAATATAGTCTAAAATGAACGGTTATTGGAAAACCGGATATGTGTTAAGCCTGTGGATTAATGACAATATGGAAAAGAGAATCACAACACTAATCACACTTATCAATGATCTAATTCACTTGTTAGGATTCCTAGTTCCAATGATTTAAAGAGCAAACCAAAACTAGATACACAAGTAAGATAATTTTGGTTTAGGCAATTTGTCAAACACTTGGTGTGCACAAACACTCCAAGTGATATTTATGTTGAGTAAGTGATTCCGACTAGCCTAGTACAATGTCTTATTGTACTTTGGATTCAAAAATAGAGTTTTAACCTCTTACTCAAGTGATATCACAGTTTGACAATAATGCTTATACAAAAATCACTTATTTTTAAGCTAAAACGAAAATGCTGAAAAATAGAGAAGACAAGTATTTGGTGAGGCAGTTCCCCCGTCGTCCTCGCTTCGGGGTACGTCTGCCCTCAATTCTAAAACTAGAATTGAGATAGATTTAATAGATATTACCTGTTGAATGTAACAGTTTATACAAGGATTGAACAACAAAAATACAACTGAATTCTCAAGACGTTGAATGTTGCTTTCACTCCTTGCTCCTTGATTCAAGATAAATCAAGTCCTCCGATCGTTGTTAATAGACCTCCGATTCCAGCCACCTTATTGAATAACCCTCAGTTCTTCAAACCTTCGGCCTGACTGATCTCAACTACAATGAATCGAACCCGAGATCTTCCCCTCAATATCACTGAATCCGCTACTAGACTGTTGAAGACTTCCTCTTCACAATCACCTTCGCTCAGTTGACCCTTGGTGAAGAAACTCGTCCAAAAACCCCTAAAATTCAAACCAATCTTGGAGGATAAAACCCTAACGGTTTTATTCAAGAAAGAACATGTCACAAGCTTCAACCCGAACTTGATTACCCAATCTAAGCTTCGAACCTTATCACCTTTAATCACTCACAATGCACTTCAAAAATGGCTGTGTGTAATTGATGTGTTGTGAGATGTTGAAGATGAAGATGATGAATCTTGGACACCTATTTCACTCTTTCTTATTCTTGAACACATGAATCAGTTTTTATCAAATGTGTTCTGTTAAAATGAACAAGCTTATATTTATAGTAATAAGCAAATCAACCAACAAAACAGAATTACAAACAGATTGGAAATACTGCACTGACTGTGTCAACGCGCGAACGGTCGACCATAGGTCGGCGTGTGCTGACCCGTGTGAAATGCCAAGGCTCCATGCGCTGACTGATGGTCGACTCATGGTTGCTGTGTGCTGACCAGTTGGAAATGAACTGATCCATGCGCTGACTGTATGGTCGACTCATGGTTGTTGTGTGCTGACTAGTGAGAAATGAACTATCCTTGCGCTGACTGTATGGTTGACTCATGGTTGCTGTATGATGACCAGTGAGAAATGAACTATCCATGCGCTGACTGTATGGTCGACTCATGGTTGCTGTGTGCTGACCAGTGAGAAATGAACTATCCATGCGCTGACTGTATGGTCGACTCATAGCTCCAAAATATGCAGAAATTGACATGACGACTATACATCAATCAATCATATTGTAATGAAATATGATGATTTAAAAGGATATAGGAAGGATATAATATGTTAATTATTGCATGACGACTCCGATTCATGCGAGGTTGTACTTTGTCATCATCGAAACTTGAGAACCTATATTGTGAGACAGTTTGCCCTCACAATCTGCACAAACTGAGCTTGAGTAAGGTTGTTCACTTGTGGAGAGTCTTCATCAGGCAGAGAACCATACAGAGGGTTAGTCATCACAGTAAAACCTGGTGGGGTATCAACATTCTGGAGGTTGTTCCCTGACATATGTACCAACAACTCTCAACTTGACTTCACTTCTTAACACTGCTTGATCTTGCTTCAAAAACTTGGTCGTCTTCCAACAATCACCACTTGTTCAGAACGGGCACCGGGGAATCACCTTCTGATCAAAGACAAAGGCAGGATAAGATTTCTAGCCGGTCGAAGAATGATATGCAAAATGATGCAAAGATGCTTATGCTATATAATACAAAAGACATGGGATCAAAGCTTCCACAAATTCTGAATACTGTTGCACTGTTGACTGAATAAATCCAGAACTCCACTCTGACAAGAAAATACTAGAATACCAAAGCACTGAGATGATGGAAAACCTAGAATATCCAAGATCAAAAGTCTGCACTGACGAGAAAACCAGGAAACTGGGTTGGTTGAAGGTCAAAGTTTGCTGCATAACCCTTCCCACTCACAGGTAGGACCTAATCTCTGACAAGATACCGCATCCTATGCAGGTCATCAATATCATGGACTCTCAGGTTGAGAAACGATGATACATTCACCATTTCTGGTTTGGCATCAAGGTCAAACGAGGAGGCCTCAACTGGCTTCCCAATGAACGGTCTCCAGAGTCGTTAGTTTTCAGATCCAACATCCCCTCAACTGTCCAAAATGCACAGGATAGGATGTCTTCAAATAAAACCTCGTCTGAACGCGAATTTCATGAGGGCTCTTGCATGCCAAACATGCAAGCCCGCACTACTCTACACACTAATACTAGGTGTGTACTCAAGCCTAGGTATTTGGCTTATCTCTTGATGGAACACCCCACCCAACAACAATATAATAATAATAATAAAGTGCGGAAAATAAAATGTAATGCAATAATATACAAAAATACATATACACCAATATACACACCCACAAATATAAAACAAACAAACGCTAGGATTGACTCGCATAGGGAAACAGGTTATTCCCCAGCAGAGTCGCCAGTTGTCGCAACTGTGGAAAAAAAAGGGGCCGACGGAAACAAAAAGAAGAGACACCACCGAACGTTATTTATCCCCAAAGAGAGGGAAAGGAAACGATCGAAGAAAACCTAAGAGAACGGGAAAGACAAGGTCATTGCAACCAAATCTTGGGTCCGGGAGTCGGTTATGCAATGGGAAGGTATGAGCACCCCTCACGTCTGTTGTATTCAACGGGATCCATGCTTGTTGTCTAATCTATGGGGGAAAACTATCTAAAAGCTACTGCTAAACTGGGGGTGAAAGAGAGAGAACAGACTTGATAGGACATCGCCGCCCTATGCCTACGTATTCCCTCGTGCAATGGGAAAGTTAGAGCCAACGTAGTTCGAAAAACTACGGGTGATATGGGGAGGTTGCTTGCCAAGACATCGCCGTCTTGTGCCTACGTATCCTCATCTGGTATGGGAAATCAGAGCAAACGTAGTTCGGGAAAAAAGTTGGTTAAAAGTGTTTTGCAAGTGACGTTAAGTCTCCATTCCAGCAGTTAGGGACGATGCCTATTTGCGGTAGAACGAAAAAGTAACGTACTCTTTGGGTAAAAGGGTGTAAAAGAAAGAAGAGTGCTCTCTAGGATTATCGCAATCCTATGCCTACGTATTCTCGACAGGTATGAGAAATCAGAGTAGCCATAGTTCATCCAACTACGGAAAAGAGTCTCAATCGCACGAGGGTGAGAGAAAAAGGTCCTAGCCCTGGAATGCCTGAACCGAAGTGAATTGACTTGGTTTGGGACGCGTACTACACTAAGTTCTAAGACGTAGGAGCGAATGCGTCGCATATCGCTAAAAAGGCATATGCTAAACACTCTAGATAAGTGAAGAGAGACCTCCCCACTCATCATTTCCTATGCACCTAATGCTTGCGGCTCAAAACACTCATCGTGGTTATCAAGAGTTTTTGAATTATGGTTTGAAAGTGTTAATAAATTGAATCGGGACAAATGTGACTCTAAACCATCGTAGCTCGACTTATGAGAGAAGTCAAACTATCTGAGGTCGTGTAATTGATACTCGTGCTATGGACAAGATAGAGAAATGATATTGATGATCATTCTCTAATTGAATCGTGTCGCATAGACCAAAATAGATGGGATCTCGTCTTAATTGCAAACATTATGTCGATTAATCGAAGGTAGCCTATCGCGATCCCAAAGTAAAGAAAATGACTCAAATGGTCATTTTCCATAGATTTAAAATCGGGAAGGTTATCGACGTCGATAATCCGAAGCTTATGAATAAAAGACTTCATAGACCGAGGAAATCTTAAATGAAAACCGAAATGAAGAAGAAATGAGGAGAGAAAGAAAGCGGTCTCGGATCCAACATTATTTATCAATAGTTTGGCTACTAATGGTTTACAGAAGTCTCGTCATCGACCAAAAAGTGACGAAAATAAATAAACATGAATAAAATCGAAAATGAAAAGTTGTAAAGAAAAATGGTCTCAAACTTGTCGTTTCCATCAATAATTTGACGTGTAACGACTTGGAGGTCGCGTCATCGACCCAAACGAGGAAATATGAAAATAAATCCTCAATAAAAAATAGAAAGCAAAGACCTAACTTCTAAGAAACATATTAACAAATCTAAAAACTAAAATTAGAAAAGAATATGTATATAAAACTCTAAAGGTTTGAGTAGAAAATGTTATAAAACTAAAAAACTAATTTATATAATATATTTAAAATTATTAACAAGGTCATTTAGAAAAATATATTACATTTTTAAAAAAGGTTAGAACAAAATGTTAAGAACTTAAAAAAGAAAGGGGGTCCGTGGAAATCCAGGGGGGTACTAACAGAATCTGAGGTCGTATGAATAAAGCGAGTGGGCTCGAGGGCCCAATACACAATACTGCACACAGGGGGGTGGTAACTGAAAACTGAAGGTGAAAAAAACACTTAGAGGGGGGGGGGGGTTGAATAAGGGTTTAGAAAAAATTATGGCAATAAAAACAACACAATATTTTTATCCTGGTTCGTTGAACTCAACTAATCTAGTCCACCCTATCAAGGTGATTTGCCTTTCTCCACAAGGACTTAATCCACTATATTCAAACAGATTACAGTGTCAACCACTAAGAACAATTGTCTTAGTCTTCTCAAGAAATCGTGACCACAACTTGGTCTTCTTAAGGAATCTTTTACAAATAAATGTAAACTAACAAGTTTTTAAGATGCTTCTAAAAAGCTATATCACAAATAGTGATTTTTACACTTAGATTAAAAACGAATAAAAACTATTCAGCTTTGAGTAAGAAAGATTGTATGAGAGTTGTTGAATAATTTCAATGAGTTTGTCAATAATTCGTTAACCTTGAAATGCTGTTGAAGACATCCTTTTATAGAGCAGAAAGTCCAAAGCTTGAAGACTATGCCTAGCAGAATAGCTGTAGCCTTTTTGTCTTCTATTGACTTTAGCTTTCCCACAAGAGGAATGTTTAGAAAAATCCCTTTTATCTGATTTCCTGTGCCATACATGAAAAAGGAAAGAGTCGTTTGGAATATGCCAACGGATATATCTTTGAATAATATCTTCTTCAACAAGCTTTTATATCAAAGTTATCAACATCAGAGTCTTGAAGTGATCAGAGTTTGATGGATCAGAGTCTTGATGTTATCAGAGTTTTGCAGCCAGTGCTTTCCGCATGAATATTAATCAGAGCAGAGTTTGAGTAACAAAGCCTTTGTACTTGCAGCGTAAAGTACTTTAGAGTCTTCTTGAAACAATGCTTGAAACTCTTCATACAATTCTTCAATTACGCTTCAGAGTCTTCTGCAGCTTCTGCTTCAGAGTCTTCTGCAGCTTCTGCTTCAGAGTCTTCTGCAGCTTCTGCTTCAGAGTCTTCTGCAGCTTCTGCTTCAGAGTCACTTCTGGCAGCGCTCAGAGTCTTCTGATGACTTGCTTCTGATGCTTCAGAGCTTGCGTAGAGTAATGTTCAGATGCACTTTTGCTTCCATAAGAATATTTAATTTTAATATCTGAAACAAAAACACTTGAACAAAATTAGAGTATATATTTTCTTAATACAAAATTTCATTAGAGTTATCATCAAAACATAGAGATAATATTAAACACCAATCTGTGTTCTAACAATCTCCCCCTTTTTGATAATGATAAAACATAGAAAATTTTGTTCAATAAAAAGGATAAATATATAACTCCCCCTGAGATAAAGAATCTCCCACTGAAATTAATACTCTAATAGAAGAAAATACCTCCCTTTTTGCATGAGTATACTTTTCAGTTTAAGAGCCTGGTTAGAATTCTGGTTAGAATATACTTTCCAGAATCTGAGCTTGATTTACTTTCCAGAATCAGAGCCTGGTTTACTTTTCAGGATAAAGCCTGGTAATTAAAACCTGGTTTGAATTAAGATCTGGTTTGGGGATTCTCAGGGTAACTTCAATGAATTTTGTTAGATAATACGTTATAGTTCTGAAAGACTAAAATTCAATGTTAGATATAATTCATTATGTCTGAATTCCATTTTAGTAACTGTTTATTTTTGAACAATCAGAATTTCTTTTTCTCCCCCTTTTTGTCATAATCAAAAAGAAAAACTTTTTAAGACAGAAAAGAATAACAAAGAAAATAATAGAAAAACAGATAAGGAAACAGTCAACTTCATTGATAAACAAAATCCAGAAATCATTCAGATAAAGCAACAAAACAACACAAACAGCAAAATCAGTAAACAAGTGCACAAACATAACATAAAAAGCAACTAGGTTTGGCGAGAGGCTATCATCTTCAGAAGGTCTGTGATCTGAGAAATAGATTCCTCTTGTCTAGACATCCAAGTCTTAATCTCATATATAGTTTGTTCTTGCTTGACCATCCATGTTCTGATTTCTTTGTTGCTGGCTTCTAGCAGAGGAAACTTTTCTTCTAAGTCTGGTCTTGCTGTCTTGATCTCAGAAGCAGTAGGATCAGATGCAGATGCAGGAGCACTAGCAATAACCATAGCAGATTAAGTTGCTGGAGAAATAGAGTCAGATGCTTTGTCCACAAGCATTAAAGCTAACTGATTATCTACCAGAGTGTCTTCAGATGCAGATTCTTCTGGAAGATTTTCTTCAGCAGATTCAGATGCATTCTTTAGGAGAAGAGTTGGAGTTCTGGGAATGCTAAGAAGAGAAAGTCTGACTACTTCAGCAAATCTGACCTTAGCGTCATCAGAGCAAGCTTCTTGAAGATTGGAAGCTACAGAATTGAATCTGGTTCTGAATTTTTTCCAAATTGCCTCTGAGTCCTCAGGATTTATGCTTGAGTGACAAGCGTTTTTGACAGAAGTAAACCACTGAGAAATCTCATCTTCAAAATCAGATAACCGTTTGTCCATATCTAGCCTGGTTTTGGGTTTTAAAAAGGTTTCTAGATTAGATGGTTTGGGTTCAACAGAAGGTGGTTGAAGTGAAGAAGATGGAATGTAGATAACATGTGGTTGTGGTGGAGAAGGGGGTTTACGAACAGCTTTAGGTTTAGGTTTAAGAGTGAGAACTTGAGGTTTAACGTTAAAGTGCTTGAGTTTGAGTCCAGAGGGAAGGGGATCAGAGGGATGAGGTTTAAAAGAAGAAAAGGAAACAAAATCAGATGATTTTGGTTCATAGCCATGGAGTGAGGGGTGAGTTTATTTCTGGTGGTATATCAGATTCAGATGAATCAGATGATTCAGAAGAATGACATGATATGGAAGAGATATCAACCAGAGTTGTCAAAGGTTGAATATCAAGAACTTCAGAATCAGATATGAATGATTTAGATGGTTGAATAGTTTCTAGTTCAGGATTAGAAGGAATAGGTTCTTCTGATTGTGGTTGTTGTGGTTCTGGTTCTTGTGGTGTTGGTTCTATTGGTTTTGGTTTTGGCGGTGTTGGTTCTGTTGGTTTTGGTTCTTTTGGTTGAGATTGTTCTGGATATTCAGAAGTTATTTGTTCAGAAGAATTTGGTTGACAAGGATTGGGGGAAAAAACAGAATCAGGATGGATTGTAAAAGGTGGTGAGGATGGTTCAGAAGATTTTTGTTGTTGAGTAATAGGGACATCAGGGCATGGTAGGTTAACAGAAGCATGAACATGCTCTGAGGGTTGTGAGGGTAGTTGTTCAGATGTAGACTGTGGTTCTGTTATTTGATTTGGAATTAAAGATTCATCAGAAGTATTACCTGTTTTCTTAGAACGCTTGATTCTAACAGAGGAAGCTTCTCCAGAAGCTTTTCTCTTCTTCTTCTTCTTCTTCTTCTTTGGTTCCTCAGAAGATTTCTGCTTCTTCTTGCTTGCAGATTCTTCTTCTGAAGCCTGTTTCCTTTTCCTAAGATTTTCTTCATAAAAATCTGGTACCGGTTATTTTGCATGTAGCAGAATGTCAGCAGGTACAGGTGTGCCATCTTCCTTACACATCTGAATGTACTGAAGAATTGCATCTCTAGGTTCTTCATCACCAAATATAGGAAAGTCATCTATTGGAATTCTCCTTTGACTGACTTTTTTAATATTTAGCTTAGCAGGAGCAGATGTGAGTTCATCCACAACTCTCATTCTTTGGAGACTCTTCCCATTCAGAGGTTTTCCTATAATAGAAGCAAGTTCTTCTTTCAATCCAGCTTCATGCAGATGAGCCACAAGTCCGTTCTCAGTCAGAATATCTGAGATTAGTCTTCCAAAAGGGATCCAAGTCCTGATCTTCTGACCCTTGGTCTTGACAGATTATATGGATGCATTAATGTGGTTCCACAGATGCATGAAGAGAATGTGTGGCAGATCCCCTTTAGTACTTTGACTCAGGCAGAACATGAAGTATATCTGTTCATTGTTAACATAATCAGGAGAGTTTGTGGATTTTCTGTGGTTTATACAGCCCAGAAAAATCTTGGCCCAAATCTTGTATTCAGGTTTCAGATCCTTAAATTTGTTTGAAGCTTGTCCAGTTGAAATTACTTCATCATAAACTTCATCCATATCAACACGCCCAGTTGGCAGATGAGAAACTCCATCAGTTTCTTCATATCCAATGAGCTTCCTGATCAGATCTTCAGTTATAATAATCTCTTTTCCCATAACTGAAGAGACTATGAACTTGGGGTAGACAGATGCGTGAATCCAAAATTCTTTCACCAAATGTGGATAATCTGGTCCAAACAATCTATCAAAGTATTTCACCCAGCTTTGTGCATCAATAATAGGATGCAAATCAAACCCATTATCAGCCATGGAGTCAAATTCCACCATTGATTCACATAAAACTTCTAGCTGATCAACTGGTGTGAATAGGGTTCTAACTGGTTCCTTAAAAGCAACAACATCCATGTTGGACGATGAAACAACAACCATAGATGATTTAAACTGAGCAGACGTTGATGAAGAAGTAGCCATTGTTGTTCTTGAAAGAGATTTAGGGTTACGAACGGTTTTGGGTTTGGGAGAGAGATGAAAGCAATGAAATAGAAAGAAATGCATACAAGAGTGTGAGAGAGTGAAAAGTGTGATAAGTGAAGTGTTATGGTATTTATAGAAGAAATTAGGGCACACATAGAGTCACACATTCAGCATGCTTACACTTAGCATTTAATAAAAAGAATATAATCATTTCAAGCAATTAATGATTCTGACAATTTAGGGGGAAAACGAGAAACTCAATATTCAAAAATAGTACCTCAAACGTCATTTCAGTATTGTGCACTCCACCTTTTCAGATTTAGAGTTATACGTGTTTGCTTGCATGTGCTTCTAAAACTTCTTTGAGAAATGAAACGTTAGCTAATGTTCAGATCCTCTGAGGCTTGTTAGTTCAGATTTGCACACAATAAATAAAATATTAAATAATAAATAAATAGATGTAATACTTCAGAGTTAAAACATTTTCCATATGAGGAAATTTTCTTCTGATAAACATTTTATTCTGGACAGAAATCCATACTTATATTTTTCAAAATAAATTTAAATCTATCTTCAGCAAGGGGTTTTGTAAAGATATCAGCCCATTAATGGTCTGTATCAACAAAGTTTAAATTGATAATTCCCTTCTGAACATAGTCTCTGATGAAGTGATGTTTTATCTCTATATGTTTTGCCTTAGAGTGTAAAATAGGGTTTTTAGACAAACATATAGCAAAAGTATTATCACAGAGATTGAAATGTTACTCTCATAGATCTGATAGTCTTCTAGTTGACTCTTCATCTAGAGCATCTGAGAGCTATAACCAGCATCAGTAATGTATTCTGCTTCTGTTGTTGAAAGTGCAATAGTGGGTTGCTTCTTGCTGAACCACGACATCAAATGACTTCCAAGAAACTGGCAGCTTCCAGAAGTACTTTTTCTTTCAACTCTGTCTCCAGCGTAGTCAGCATCACAGAATCCAACTAATTTATAATCATCAGATCTTCTGTAACACAAACCCACATTAGTAGTACCTTTCAGATACCTTAGAATCCTCTTAACAGCTGTTAAGTGAGACGCCCTAGGATCTGATTGGAATCTGGCACACGGACAAACACTGAATAGAATATCAGGTCTAGAAGCAGTCAGATACAGAAGAGAACCAATCATACCTCTGTAGAGCTTCTGGTCTACCTTTTTACTTACCTCTTCCTTTCCAATAGTACATGTAGGATGCATTGGAGTCTTTGCTGATTTGCTTTTAGTCATGTTAAACTTCTTCAGAAGCTCATTCACATACTTAGTCTGATGTATGTAGGTGCATTCTGGAGTTTGATTGACTTGGATTCCCAGAAAGAATCTGAGTTCTCCCATCATGGTCATCTCAAATTCAGCCTGCATAGAAAGAGAAAACTCCTTTCCCAACGTAACATTGGTAGATCCAAATATAATATCATCTACGTAAATTTGACAAATTAAAAAATCTTTCTTAAATGATTTACAGAAGAGAGTTGTATCCACTTTGCCTCTGATAAAATTCTTTTCCAGAAGACCCATTTAGTTCCAATAATATTGAATCCTTTTGTTCTTGGAACTAGATCCCAAACGTCATTTCTGGTGAATTAATTTAGCTCTTCTTGCATAGCAAGTATCCACTCAATGTCATTTAGAGCTTCATCTATAGATGTTGGTTCAATGATAGACACCAACCCAAAAAGTGACGTTCTAGATGATCTGAGGAAAGACCTTGTTCTGATAGGGTCATCCTTCTTTCCAATTATCACATCCTCTGGGTAAAAGGCTCTGATTATGGATGATGATCCTTTAACATTTAGTTCTTCAGAAATATTCAAAATTTTCATCTGAGCAGCCAATGAAGTTGCATCTGGCATTGCTTCTGATTCTTTTACTTGAGGCTTTTCTGCCTCTGAGTCTTCAGAGTCTGTGAGAATGACTTCTCTATCTGCAGAATTATCAAGCTTCTTTGGCTTTTGATTTCCAAACTTATCATCAAATCTAACATGAATTGATTCCTCCACAATCTATGTCTCAGTATTGTATACTCTGTAGCCTTTAGAGCGTTCAGAATACCCAAGCATGAAACACTTCTGTGCTTTAGAATCAAACTTGTTCAGATTTTCTTTAGTATTCAAAATAAAACATACACACCCAAAAGAATGGAAATAAGAAATGTTGGGCTTTCTATTCCTCCACAATTCATAGGGAGTCTTCTCTAGAAGAGGTCTTACAGACACTCTGTTCTTAATATAGCAAGCTGTGTTAATTGCTTCTTGTTGTACCCCAAAATTTGCCCAACCTTTTCTTTACTTGGTTTATGTTTCATTTCATTGTTCTAGCATATTATATTGCATAGCATTTTTGCATTTTTACAGGGGATCAATAGATGTGTCTGCAACAAGAGGAATGTGCCAAGGGTTCTAAGCCTAATCAAGGGGTTGTATCCAAGTCAGCAGGGGGTTATCATCATCAGAGACAAGTCAAAGCCCTTTGGATAAGCAGATAAGTGTATGAGGTTCACCTCCTATCTTGGAGGCCATTTGAAGACCATATGAGGATCACAAGCCCATGGTTATGAAGAGATATGGTCATTTAAGCTCATTGGAGTCCTTGAGGGTCATTGTGGAGTTCATTCAAGTGCTTATACCAAGTGTGAAGAGCTACAGTTGAAGATGGTGCAATTAGGGTTCTCATCTAGTCAACCCTGAGTCAACTGTGAAATTGAAGGAGATTAAAACTCAATTCTAAGTATTCAAGGTCATGGAATGTTGTGTTAAGATACATGGGATATCATTTCAAGAACAATTCATCAAGAATCAAGAGTGTGAGGAGTGACTGAATTAGGGTTCTCAGTGTAAAATCCCTTGTTCAGTGCCTAACTTCAAGACCACCTATCTCAAGATACAAGTCTCATATAAACTTTTGGCCAAAATGAAACTTGTAGAGCATGTTCTTATATTTCTTTTGAGTACTAGAAGTCCTTGATTGGATTTATAGAACTCAAGTTATGATGCAGACAAGTTACAGGTCTTCAGATGACTGTGATTTTGGTCAATAAAAATCAACCAACTTACAAGCCATTTTTTACCTAGAAGGATGTTTCTTCTCAACTTTTGATGAACATGAAAGTTGTCCCTCATGATCTTAGATTTCCAAATAGTACTAGAAGACTTTCATCTAATTTGTAGAACTCAAGTTATGAGACTTGCAAGTCAGGGGTATTTTGGGAAAGTGAGATTATAGGTCATAAAATTATAGGTCCATTTCACCAACTTGCACACTTCAAATGGAGATTTTCCCAACATTAAACTTGATCCAAATAGGGACATTTGCATTACCAAATCATCTATTGTGATGGTTGAAGCTTGGATTGAAAAATTCCTAATCATCTCTTGCCAATTAGGGTTTCATTGTGAAACAAGCTTGCTTTCCTTTGGGAATTTGCTTGCATTTCCTTGTGGCTTACTTGCTTTTTATTTTGAGAACTTTTACTTCATCCCCCTTTATTTCTAATTACTTTGGAACACCATGTAGGTTTGCATAAGTTTCTTCCTTTGGAGGTATTTTGAAACATGGATTGAATGGTGAACCATGAGGACATTTTTGTTGCATCTTTTGCACAAATCATGACGATGCCTTGGTTGAATGATGTTTGGGGAATGCCTTGCTGTTTTATGCTCTTGTTCTAACCCCTCTTTGAGTTAGGGTTTCTTTTCCTTTTCTCTTTTCATGTTGTTTTGCTTTGTGGCATTGTGGTTGATGTTGTTTGGTTTAGGCCATTTCATCCCACTTTTGATGCTCTTATGTGTTTCTATTGATGTATTTCTTGTCCGCGTTATCTCTTGCATTTATCATGTTGTTGTTTGAGGTTGAGATGAGCTTATGGTGGTTTTTACCCCACACAATTTCCTCCCTCATTTGCATTCCATGTTGTATCCTTGCATGTTTATTTTGTTTCCTGTTGTTTCTTTGTCTCCTTTCCCTTAGGACTTCTAATCTCTCAAGGGAGATTATGTTAGACATTAGGATCTTTACCATGTATGATAACATTAGGTAGCTTTTCCTTTATCTCAATCTTAGGATCACCATTGCATGACAACTTTAGGCTTGGATTTAGTTCCCCTTTTAGTGTCCTTTGTCTTCTCATCTCAAAACAATCTCAAAACACTTAATAAAGATAATGGATGTTGTGCTGTGAGCCTTATACTTGGGAAATGGTGATTGAAGGGCCACCTCTCAATTGCCTAGAGTGTTTAGTATACGTCCTTAGGGCGATATGCGACACATTCGATCCTAGGTTCTAGACTTTGGTACACATGTATTATAAACACTCCAATTCAAACCTTTTTTATCCTTCGGGATCTTAATCAGGAAAACCTTTTCAAATAAAAAGAGTGTCATTAACTTTTAGTTCTACCGCAAATGGTAACGCCTAAGTCTCCAATGGTCGAGCTGCATACACCAACTGCTAGAACTACTTGTTAACCCTACTCGGGCCTAAAAAATAGTTGAACAAACCTGTGTTCCCTCTTAGCCTGAACTACGCTTGCTCTGATCTTTCATACCAGATGAAAGTACGTAGGCACAAGACACGATGCCTTGACGAGCAACCTTTCCCCACTTTCACCTGTAGTTAGCCGAACTACGTTGACTCTGACTTCTCACTCCAGATGAGATACGTAGGCACAAAGCGTCGTTGCTTTACCGAGTCACTCTCTTTTTTTCTTTTGTCCTCAAGCCTTTAGTTAGATAGATTATCACCCTTTTAGTATAGACAACAAGCATGGATCCCGTCGAGTACGAAGGACGTGAGGGGTGCTAATACCTTCCCCTTGCGTAACCGACTCCCAAACCCGAGATTTGGTTGCAGTGACCGATCCTATCCCTCTTTTCATTAGGTTTTCTCTAAGTGTTTCATTTCCCTCTCTTGGGATAAATAACGCATGGTGGCGACTCTTCTATCATTGCCGGCCTCGATTTTTGTAGTAGCGACACTTCTGCCCAAAAATGTTTTGCTAGATTAGTCTCGTTGATCATTGTTCTGGCCATTTCTTGCAATGTTCTATTTTTCCTCTCTACAACTCCATTCTGTTGAGGAGTTCTAGGGCAGGAGAAGTCATGTGCAATGCCATTTTCTTTAAAATATTTTTCAAAATATTTGTTTTCAAATTCACCACCATGATCACTTCTGACTTTAACAATTTTAAAATCTTTTTCATTCTGGACTTTTTTGCAGAAGTCAAAGAACACAGAATGTGACTCATCCTTGTGTTTTAGGAAATTCACCCATGTCCCTCTGCTGTAGTCATCAACAAGGACTAATCCATACTTCTTGCCTCTGATGGATGCAGTTTTCACTGGTCCAAACAAATCAATATGAAGTAACTCTAATGGTCTTGAGGTTGAAACAACATTTTTAGTTTCAAAAGAAGATTTTGAAAATTTTCCTTTTTGACATGCTTCACAAAGAGCATCTGAGTTGAACTTCAACTAAGGAAGTCCTCATACCAGATTGAGTTTATTAATCTGAGATATACGTCTCATACTAATATGCCCCAATCTTCTGTGCCAGACCCATTGCTCATCATTAACAGACAGAAGGCATTTTACATTCTGAACCTTAAGTTCTGAAAGATTGATTTTATAAATGTTGTTCTTCCTCTTTCCATTAAATAGGATTGAGCCATCCTTTTGACTGAAAGTCTTGCAATATTTTTGATTGAAGATGTTAGAACATAGATTGGTTCTTAGTTATATCTCTATGTTTTGATGATAACACTTACGAAATTTTGTATTAAGAAATTATATACTCTAAACTTGTTCAAGTATTTTTTCTGCAGATATTAAATTTAATATTCTTCTGAAAGTAAAAATGGATCTGAACGTTGAACTACGCAAGGCTCTAAAGCGTCAGAAGCATCTTTTAGAAGACCCTGAGCATTGCCTATAGAAGACTCTGAGCGCTGTCTACAGAAGGATCTGAAGCAGAAGCTACATAAGCATCTGTAGCATAGACTGAAGACTTTGTATGAAGAGTTTCAAGCACTGTTTTTCAGAAGACTCTGATAGTACTGTTCGCTGCAAGTACTGAAGATCTGATCTCCAAACTCTGCTCTAATGAATCTCACGCTGAAGCACACTTGCTGCAACACTCTGATACAACAAACTCTGAAGACATCAAGACTCCGATCACTCAAGGCTCTGATGTTAATTGTTGTGAATTAGAATCTTGTTGAAGAAGATTATTTGAAGATATATCTGTTGGTTATGCCAAACGACTCTTTCCTCTCTCCTCTTTGCAGTACACGGTCTTCAAGTGGCAACGTCTTGGACCTCTAAGTCTATATAAGCAAGCCTTCAACAACTTTTTTCAGTTGACGAAAATAGACGAATCATCTAAATTCATTGAAAAGCTCTCATACAAATTATTATTCTTTGATTGAATTTATTTCATAAGTTCTTAAACTTTAGTGTAAATCACAGTTGTGATATAGCTTTCTTAGAAGCATTTAAACACTTGTTTAGTTTTACATTTGATTGTAAAAGTTCCTTGAGAAGACCAAGTTGTAGTCAGTAGTTCTTGAGAAGACTAAGAACAATTATTCTTAGTGGTTGTTATTGTAATCAGTTTGATTATAGTGGATTAAGTCCTTGTAGAGAAAGGAAAATCACTCTTGATAGGGTGGACTGGATTAGTTGAGTTCAACGAACCAAGATAAAAATCTTTGTGTCTTTATTTCCATAATACTTTCTAAATCCTTATTCAACCCCCCCCCCCCCCCTTCTAAGTATTTTCTCACCTTCAGTTGGCATCAGAGCTCCAGCTCTGTGTGTGCTATTACTTCACCGTGAACAGAAAAGATCCAGTTGAGAAAACTTTGATATATTTTTGGTTGATACTATGGCTGAAGCTTCAACATCTAACAACAACAACAGATATGAAGAAAGGGATAGAATCAGCACAAAACCCCCTATGTTTGATGGGGAGAAGTTTGACTATTAGAAGGACAGAATAAAGAGTTTCTTCCTTGGTTATGATGCTGATCTATGGGACTTAGTCATTGATGGTTATGTTCACCCCACTGATGGGGATGGCAAGAAAATTGATAGAAAATCAATGACTGAAGCCCAAAAAAAGGAGTTCAGAAATCATCACAAAGCTAGAACAATCTTATTAAATGTTATATCTCACACTGAGTATGAGAAGATCACCAACAGAGAAACTGCATTTGATTTGTTTGAGTCTTTGAAGATGACACGCGAAGGGAACTCACAAGTTAAAGAGACCAAGGATCTGGCGCTGATCCAGAAGTATGAAGCATTTAAAATGGAAGAATCTGAATCTATAGAAACTATGTTCTCTAGATTCCAGTCCTCACAGCTGGATTAAAAGTGCTAGACAAAGGCTATTCAACTGCTGATCATGTGAAGAAGATCATCAGAAGCTTGCCTATCAGATGGAGACCTATGGTCACTGCTCTGAAGCTAGCAAAGGATCTGAACAAGATCACATTGGAAGAACTGATCAGCTCTCTGAGGAGACATGAAATTGAACTTGAAGAAGACAATCCTCAAAAGAAAGGTAAGTCAACTGCTTTAAAATCTAACAAATCTGTTAAAGCATTGCAGGTGTTAGAAGAAAGTTCTGAAGAGTCTTCTTATGAAGAAGAAGATGAATTGTCCTTGCTTTCCAGAAGGATAAACAAACTCTGGAAGCACAAACAGAGGAAGTTCAAGAACTTCAAGAAGCTAGATCAACGCAAAGAGTCCTCTGGACATAAAAGATCTGGAAAGAAGGAGGTTGTTTGCTATGAATGCAAGGAACCTGGTCATTACAAGAATGAATGCCCAAAGCTTCAGAAGGAAAAGCCTAGAAGGAAGTCTGAACATAAGAAGAAAGTTCTAATGGCTATATGGGATGATTCAGATGCATCTGAATCTTCATCAGAGTTAGAAGAAGAATGCGCCCACATGCAATTGATGGCTGGAATAGAAGATCAGGAGGAAGGATCATCTGGATCTGAATCTGATTCTGAATCTGACTCAGAAGAGGTACTTTCTGATCTCTCTAGGGAAGAACTTATTAAAGTTTTATCAGAAGTCCTAAAAAACTATAACCAGATTAAGCTCAAATGCAAGAAGCTTAAATGCAATCTTGAATCTGAGAATAGTCTGTTAAAGTCAGAAGTTGCTGAGCTCAAAGAAAACAATTTGAAAATGAAAAACAATTTTGAAAAGGCCCAAAAAGAATCTGAATCTGAAACTAAGTCAAAATGCAAAAATATTTTAGAAGAATATGACTTCAGTTTTCAGAAGTTTCTGGCTAAAAGTATAAATAGAAGAAAAATGGCTTCAATGATCTATGGAGTTAGCAGAAACAACAGGAAAGGAGTTGGATATGAATCTTCCTCTGGAAAGGATTTAAATCTAATGCCTGTTGATAAACTTATCATTAAGAAGACTCCCTTATATTCTCATTTTAAGTTTGGTCATCTGAATGATATTAAACTAAAAGTGAGTCAGAACAAAACTGTTGTAAAAAGACAGAAGTTCAGACAAACTTTTAAGGCAACTAACTCAAAAGGACCCAAAAAGATCTGGGTACCTAAGGATAAGATAATACCTGTTGCAGATGTATTTAGAAGCAAAGTCAAGACGCCAGTCATGGTACCTGGACTCTGGCTGCTCATGTCACATGACGGGAGAAACGTTTATGTTCCAAAGCCTGAAGCTTAAATCTGGAGGAGACGTGAAGTTTGGAGGAAATCAGAAGGGCAAGATAATTGGATCTGGTACTATTGGCAATGGTAACCTTCCCTCTATATCTAATGTTTTACTTGTAGAAGGATTAAAGCATAATCTATTGTCCATAAGTCAATTAAGTGACAATGGTTATGACATAATCTTTAATCAAAAATGTTGCAAAGCTGTTAGTCAGAAGGATGGCTCAATCCTATTTAATGGAAAGAGGAAGAACAAAATTTACAAAATCAATCTTTCAAAACTTAAGGTTCAAAATGTTAAATGCCTTATGTCTGTTAATGATGAGCAATGGGTCTGGCACAGAAGATTGGGGCATATTAATATGAGACGTATATCTCAGATTAATAAACTCAATTTGGTCAGAGGACTTCCTAAGTTGAAGTTCAACTCAGATGCTCTTTGTGAAGCATGTCAAAAAGGAAAATTTTCAAAATCTTCTTTTAAAACAAAAAATGTCGTTTCAACTTCAAGACCATTAGAGTTACTTCACATTGATCTGTTTGGACCAGTGAAAACTGCATCCATCAGAGGCAAGAAGTATGGATTAGTCATTGTTGATGACTATAGCAGATGGACATGGGTGAAATTCCTAAAACACAAGGATGAGTCACATTCTGTGTTCTTTGACTTCTGCAAACAAGTCCAGAATGAAAAATATTTTAAAATTGTTAAAGTCAGAAGTGATCATGGTGGCGAATTTGAAAACAAATATTTTAATGAAAATGGCATTGCTCATGATTTCTCCTGCCCTAGAACTCCACAACAGAATGGAGTTGTAGAGAGGAAAAATAGAACTCTGCAAAAAATGGCCAGAACCATGATCAACGAGACTAATCTGGCAAAGCATTTTTGGGCAGAAGCAATAAACACAACCTGTTATATTTAGAACAGAGTGTTTGTAAGACCTCTTTTGGAAAAGACTCCCTATGAATTGTGGAGGAACAAAAAGCCCAACATTTCTTATTTTCATCCTTTTGGATGTATATGTTATATGTTGAACACCAAAGAGAATCTAAACAAGTTTGATTCTAAAGCACAAAAGTGTTTCATGCTTGGGTATTCTGAACGCTCTAAAGGCTACAAAGTATACAATACTGAAACACAGATTGTGGAGGAATCTATACATGTTAGATTTGATGATAAGCTTGGCATTGAAAAGCCAAAGCAGTTTGAAAGTTCTGGAGATAGAGAAGTAATTCTCACAGACTCTGAAGGCTCAGAGGCAGAAAAGGTTCAAGTGAAAGACCCAAAAGCAACACCAGATGCAATTCCTTTAGCTTCTCAAATGAACAACTTGAATATTTCTGAAGAATCAACTGTTAGAGGATTGTAACAGCCCAAATTTCATTAAATAATTAATTGTAGTAATTAATTGATTTAGTGGGATTTTATGTTAATATTGGAATTAATTTTTATTAATTGGAATTAATAGAGAATTGAAAGGAAATTGGAAGGAAAGAAAATAAAAGGAATATATAAGAGAGAAAGAAAAGAAAAGAAAGATAGAAAACATTTGGAGAGAAAGAGGAAAGAAAGAAGAAAGAAGAGAAAGAGAGGAGAAGAAGAGGAAAAGTGGAAATCATCAAGAACCAACATCAAAGCTCCGATTAATCGAGGTAAGGGTGAGAAATGTTTCTATTTGATCATTGCATGATGTTATGTATGTTGGGTTGGGGTTTTGGTAGAGTTTTCATCACTTTCTATTTAGGGCAAAAGTTGGATTAATCAGTAGATCGAGGATTTAATCGGTTAGAAACTGAATGTAACGCCGTAGAATAGTCGGGTAACATGTATTGATGCTATTTGTACTGATTTGGATGTTCAAGGTTTGGTTGATGATGGGTTGATGAAGGAGAGGCAGAATAGGGTTCTGTTCTGCGCAGATTCGCTGGCTCTCGCCAGGCGAGCGAAGGCGAAGCTTCGCCAAGCGAAGCCCAACGAATGCTGGGGAATAATTGTGATTAAATCCCAGTGGACTTCGCTGGCGAGTTCGCCAAGCGAAGTTGGATAGCGAAGGTTCGCCCAGCGAAGGTGCTGGCGAATGGTGGCGAATGAAGTCAGTAGCTACTGACTTGGGCTCGCTGGGAAGTCTCGCCAGGCGAAGCCTAGCGAGTGTTCGTTGAGAGAGTTAGCCAGGCGAAGGCCAGGCGAAGGTTCGCTGCGAGGGTTCGCCAGGCGAATGAAGGCGAATTTGACAGCATTTCTCTTTTGCTGTGTTGCTCATGTGGTGATAGTTTGATGGTTTCACATAGATTGATATTCTTATGATATGATATAGATATGATCTATTGTGATGATGTGTGGTGTGGGTAGCCTGCGGGCGTGAATCCTAGTTGATATGCGATGCGCATTAATTGTGATAAATAGAAATACATGTGAATACAATGATGAATGTATGTGTATTGTTTAATGAATTGTGAGTGCATATTTATATGCGATTGTTGTGGAAATGCATGGGAACATATGTGGTATGTGTGCATTGTTGTTGAGTATGATGATGATGATGTGTGAAATGAATACATTGATAAATGTTTGATATATGTTGTATGTGCAATCATGATGAAATTCTCGAAGGGGTGAATTATTCGAATGCATGGGATTAAGACGCGAGAACGGTCTTAAGTGCATTTATTGTGATTGGTTGATTGTACATGCATCATTCAGTCAAGAGGCAATGTCTGTTAGTTTCGTGGAAACTAGTGGCTTGTCCCAAACCTAGAAGGGTGGGTTTGAAGCCTAGGGGACGGGCTTGGTTGTTATCGGTCTAGAAGGGTGGACCCGGTTTAAAGTAAAAACCGAAAAATGATAACGAGTTATCGGTCTAGAAGGGTGGACCCGGTTTAGAGTGAAAACCGAAAAAAGATAACGAGAGTCGGTACCGTATAGCATTGAGTTGCATTGGATATGTGGAGTCACATTGCATAATATTGTTGTTGTATAAATGTGCTTGTGAATGATTGTGAAATTAAGCATGAAGGGATGTGCTTGCGAATGTTCATAATGTTGATATATGTGAGCATGATATAATTATGATTATGGGAATGAAGTGTGGTGAGAAATGTGAATATGTGTTACATGATTACCTATATATGTAATCTTATGCTTTGATTATTATGGTTATATTTCTCACCCTTCTGCTGTTTTTTAATGCTCTACGAGGCATTGCAGATTAGGATGCTGGAGTCCCTTTTGTGAAGTATTCTTCATTCTTTTGAGTCTGCTGCTCTGATATGTAACACCGGGTAGTTAGACTAGTATAGTCATTCTTTTGTGATACATTGCGATGTATCAGTTGATGTGATTGTGTAACCTAACTGATATGATGTATTAATTTGGATTAACTCGTGTGTACGTGGATTAATATTTTGGAACTGATTAAATGATGTTATCTTCCGCTTAAATTAAATGTTGAAATGTGATTTCTAAAACTACGAAAATGTTACATATTTTATGGAGCAAAAGGTTAAAGAGTTTTGTTGGTGAAATTGTGACATTCTTCCTTTATACCTTATCCTAAAATTTTTACTCTGATAATTGGTATGTGCTTAATTGTTTTATATGCATTTATTTGGGGTATAGAAGGGGGTGTTACAATAGTGGTATCAGAGCAGGTCGGTCCGTCCGGCCAAGTTGTTAGAGTGTTTTTTTCCTGTGTGTTATTGATATGCGTGTGATGCATTATCAATATTGGTTGTTCTTACGTAGTTCTGTTGTTGGAATTAGTAAGATGGTTGCAGGGAGGAACGACGAAGCGATTGCGGAGGCATTGACGAGATTGGCGGGGGCAATTGGGCAGAATCCTCCGGCCAATGTGAATGTGAGGAATCATGCTGATGATGGATTCCGTGCTTTGGGGAAATTCCAAAAGAATAACCCTCCGGTCTTCAAGGGAACTCATGAACCGGACAAGGCACAAATTTGGTTGAAAGCTGTGGAAAAGATTTTTCGAGTTATGAATTGCTCGGATGCACAGAAGGTGCAGTTTGGGACTCATATGCTCGAAGAAGAAGCTGAAGATTGGTGGGGTAATACTCGCCAAAGATTTGAAGAAGATGATATTGTGATTACGTGGGATTTGTTTAGAGAAACCTTTCTGGAGAAGTATTTTCCAGAGGATGTGCGGGGGAAGAAAGAGATCGAATTTCTTGAGTTGAAGCAAGGTAATTCGACGGTTGCTGAGTATGCGGCAAAATTTGAGGAGTTGATCAAATTTTGTCCTCACTATAATACTGGTAATGCTGAGAGGTCTAAGTGCCTCAAGTTTGTGAACGGTTTGAGACCCGAGATTAGGCAAGCTATTGGATACCAGGAAATCAGACGGTTTTCTGAGTTGGTTAACAAGAGCAGAATTTATGACGAAGACAGTAGGGCTAGGTCTAGCCACTACAAGAGCCTAAGTGATAAGAAAGGAAAAGGACAATTTAGAGGAAAACCTTACGTGACTCCTGATGATAAGGGGAAACAAAGGGTTGGTTTCGGTAAGAAACCAAGTGGGGGAGTTTCTACTCCGGTGAGATGTTATAGGTGCGGTGAAGAGGGACATCGTGCTCCGGAGTGCAAATGTGTTGAACAGAAGTGTTTTAAGTGTGGCAAGCCAGGCCACAAGGCTCTAGAGTGTAGAAGCGGTGCGGGTGTTACTTTCTATAACTGTGGTGAGCGAGGGCACATCAGTACCAAGTGCGATAAGCCGAAGAAGAATCAAGGGAGCGGGAAAGTGTTTGCTCTATCTGGATCTAAGACTGCTAGCGACGATCGATTGATCTGAGGTACGTGCTTCATTAATGGTACACCTTTGATCGCTATAATTGATACCGAAGCTACGCATTCTTTTATTTCTTTGGATTGTGTTAGAAGGTTGAATCTTGAGTTGTCTGTGATTGGTGGCGGTATGGTTATTGATACTCCTGCTATGGGTTCGGTAACTACACCGTATGTTTGCTTGAATTGCCCGTTGAGTATTTTCGGTAGAGATTTTGGGATTGATTTAGTGTGTCTTCATTTAGATCAACTAGATATCATTCTTGGAATGAATTGGTTAAAATTCAATCGTGTGTATATTAACTGTTTTGACAAAACGGTTATTTTTCCCGACTCGGATGTTGAAAGGGAATTGTTTATGACGAGGAAACAAGTGAAGGAATCGGTACAAGATGGGGCTAAGGTATTTATGCTTATGGCAACTTTGAGGACTAGTGAAAGTGAAGAGATTGATGCTTTGCCCATTGTTAGAGATTTTCCGGAAGTTTTTCCTGAAGAGATAAAGGATTTACCACCGGAGCGAGAAGTGGAGTTTTCGATAGATTTGATTCCTGGAACTAGTCCGATATCGATGGCTCCATATCGTATGTCGGCCTCGGAGTTAAAAGAGTTGAAGATTCAACTTGAGGATTTGCTTGAAAAGAGGTTTATTCGTCCGAGCGTGTCACCGTGGGGTGCACCGGTGTTGTTGGTTAAGAAGAAAGAGGGTTCTATGAGGCTCTGTGTGGATTACAGACAGTTGAACAAGGTGACTATTAAGAATAAGTATCCACTTCCAAGGATTGATGATCTGATGGATCAGTTGGTTGGTGCAAGCGTGTTCAGCAAGATTGATTTGAGATCTGGGTATCATCAGATCCGTGTGAAAGCTGAGGATATTCAGAAGACAGCCTTTCGGACGAGGTATGGACACTATGAGTATTCCGTGATGCCATTTGGTGTGACTAATGCACCAGGTGTATTTATGGAGTACATGAATAGGATTTTCCATCCTTATTTGGATAAGTTTGTGGTGGTGTTTATCGACGACATCTTGGTTTATTCGAAGAGCGAAGGAGAGCATGCCGAGCATCTGAAGATTGTGTTATCTGTGCTGAGAGAGAAGCAGTTGTTCGCGAAGCTTTCTAAGTGTGAATTTTGGTTGAAGGAAGTTAGTTTCCTTGGTCATGTGATTTCTAGTAGTGGTATTGCGGTCGATCCGTCGAAGGTTGAAGCGGTGTCGCAATGGGAGACTCCGAAGTCAGTTTTTGAGATCAGAAGTTTTCTTGGTTTAGCCGGTTATTATCGGAAGTTTATTGAAGGATTTGCTAAGTTATCGTTGTCGTTGACACAGTTGACTAGGAAAGGTCAAGCCTTTGTTTGGGACGCCAAGTGTGAAGCGAGTTTTCAAGAACTTAAGCGAAGGTTGACGACAGCTCCTGTTTTGATTCTGCCAAATCCAGAAGAACCATTCGTTGTGTATTGTGATGCTTCTTTGATGGGTTTAGGAGGTGTGTTGATGCAGAATAACCAAGTTGTAGCTTATGCTTCGAGGCAACTCAAAGTGCATGAGAAGAATTATCCGACGCATGACTTAGAGTTGACCGCCGTTGTGTTCGTGTTGAAACTTTGGAGGCATTATCTGTTTGGCGCAAGATTTGAAGTGTTTAGCGACCACAAGAGTTTGAGATATCTTTTTGATCAAAAGGAATTGAATGCAAGACAAAGAAGATGGCTTGAACTTTTGAAGGATTATGATTTTGGCTTGAATTACCATCCGGGTAAAGCGAATGTGGTAGCGGATGCGTTGAGTCGGAAATCGTTACACATGTCAATGATGATGGTGAAAGAGTTGGAATTGATTGAGCAATTTCGAGATTTGAGTTTGGTATGTGAGAGAACTTCTTTTGGATTTAAGTTGGGTATGTTAAAGCTTACAAGTGGTATTTTGGATGAAATTCGAGAAGGACAGAAATTGGATTTGAGCTTAGTTGATCGGTTTACTTTAATCAACCAAGGCCAAGGTGGTGATTTTCGGATTGATGAGAATGGTATTATGAGATGTCGGGATCGAGTTTGTGTTCCGAACATGGTTGAGCTTAAGAAGAGCATCCTTGAGGAAGGACATCGTAGCGGATTGAGTATTCATCCGGGTGCTACTAAGATGTATCAGGATTTGAGGAAAGTATTTTGGTGGCCTAGTATGAAGGATATCGCGGAATTTGTATATTCTTGTTTGACTTGCCAGAAGTCAAAGATTGAGCATCAGAAGCCATCGGGTTTGATGAAGCCGTTGTTTATTCCTGAGTGGAAATGGGATAGTATCTCCATGGATTTTGTATCGGGTTTGCCGAGGACGCCGAGTAATTTTGAGGCTATTTGGGTTATCGTGGATAGGTTGACTAAATCTGCTCACTTTATTCCTATGCGTATGGATTACTCTTTGGAGAAGTTGGCTAAGTTGTATATTGAGAGGATTGTGTGTCTGCATGGTATTCCGTTAAGTATTGTTTCGGATAGAGATCCGTGGTTTACTTCGAGATTTTGGGAGAGCCTGCAGAGTGCTTTGGGTACTAAGTTGCGTTTGAGTTCAGCGTATCATCCTCAGACTGATGGTCAGACGGAGAGGACGATTCAGTCGCTTGAAGATCTTTTGAGAGCTTGTGTATTGGAAAAAGGAGGAGCTTGGGATAGCTACTTGCCTTTGATTGAGTTTACCTACAACAACAGTTTTCGTTCGAGTATTGGTATGGCACCATTTGAGGCGTTATATGGTAGGCGGTGTAGGACACCATTGTGTTGGTTCGAGTCCAAAGAGAGTTCTGTTGTTGGACCCGAGTTAGTTCAACAGACTACTGATAAGATCAAGATGATTCAAGAGAAGATGAGAATTACTCAGAGTCGTCAGAAGAGTTATTATGACAAGAGGAGGAAGGCACTTGAATTTCAAGAGGGAGATCATGTGTTTCTTCGAGTCACTCCGATGACAGGTGTTGGTAGGGCACTGAAGTCGCGCAAGTTGTCGCCGCGTTTCATTGGTCCTTATCAGATTTTGCAAAGGATAGGAGAAGTGGCCTATCGTGTGGCTTTACCACCGTCGCTTGCTAATCTTCATGACGTATTCCATGTATCTCAGTTGAGGAAATACATTGTGGATCCGTCTCATGTAGTCCAAATAGATGATGTGCAGGTGAGAGATAACCTGACTGTTGAGACATCACCTATGAGGATTGAGGATTGGAAATTGAAACAGCTTCGAGGTAAAGAGATTGCTTTAGTGAAGGTCGCTTGGGGAGGACCGGCTGGTGGAAATGTTACGTGGGAGCTTGAGAGCCAAATGAAGGAGTCTTATCCAGAACTGTTTGAATCAGGTAACATTTTCGAGGACGAAAATTCCTAAGTGGGGGAGGGTTGTAACAGCCCAAATTTCATTAAATAATTAATTGTAGTAATTAATTGATTTAGTGGGATTTTATGTTAATATTGGAATTAATTTTTATTAATTGGAATTAATAGAGAATTGAAAGGAAATTGGAAGGAAAGAAAATAAAAGGAATATATAAGAGAGAAAGAAAAGAAAAGAAAGATAGAAAACATTTGGAGAGAAAGAGGAAAGAAAGAAGAAAGAAGAGAAAGAGAGGAGAAGAAGAGGAAAAGTGGAAATCATCAAGAACCAACATCAAAGCTATGATTAATCGAGGTAAGGGTGAGAAATGTTTCTATTTGATCATTGCATGATGTTATGTATGTTGGGTTGGGGTTTTGGTAGAGTTTTCATCACTTTCTATTTAGCGCAAAAGTTGGATTAATCGGTAGATCGAGGATTTAATCGGTTAGAAACTGAATGTAATGCCGTAGAATAGTCGGGTAACATGTATTGATGCTATTTGTACTGATTTGGATGTTCAAGGTTTGGTTGATGATGGGTTGATGAAGGAGAGGCAGAATAGGGTTCTGTTCTGCGCAGATTCGCTGGCTCTTGCCAGGCGAGCGAAGGCGAAGCTTCGCCAGGCGAAGCCCAGCGAATGCTGGCGAATAATTGTGATTAAATCCCAGTGGACTTCGCTGGTGAGTTCGCCAAGCGAAGTTGGATAGCGAAGGTTCGCCCAGCGAAGGTGCTGGCGAATGGTGGCGAATGAAGTCAGTAGCTACTGACTTGGGCTCGTTGGGAAGTCTTTCCAGGCGAAGCCTAGCGAGTGTTCGCTGAGAGAGTTCGCCAGGCGAAGGCCAGGCGAAGGTTCGCTGCGAGGGTTCGCCAGGCGAATGAAGGCGAATTTGACAGCATTTCTCTTTTGCTGTGTTGCTCATGTGGTGATAGTTTGATGGTTTCACATAGATTGATATTCTTATGATATGATATAGATATGATCTATTGTGATGATGTGTGGTGTGGGTAGCCTCCGGGCGTGAATCCTAGTTGATATGTGATGCGCATTAATTGTGATAAATAGAAATACATGTGAATACAATGATGAATGTATGTGTATTGTTTAATGAATTGTGAGTGCATATTTATATGCGATTGTTGTGGAAATGCATGGGAACATATGTGGTATGTGTGCATTGTTGTTGAGTATGATGATGATGATGTGTGAAATGAATACATTGATAAATGTTTGATATATGTTGTATGTGCAATCATGATGAAATTCTCGAAGGGGTGAATTATTCGAATGCATGGGATTAAGACGCGGGAACGGTCTTAAGTGCATTTATTGTGATTGGTTGATTGTACATGCATCATTCAGTCAAGAGGAAATGTCTGTTAGTTTCGTGGAAACTAGTGGCTTGTCCCAAACCTAGAAGGGTGGGTTTGAAGCCTAGGGGACGGGCTTGGTTGTTATCGGTCTAGAAGGGTGGACCCGGTTTAAAGTAAAAACCGAAAAATGATAACGAGTTATCGGTCTAGAAGGGTGGACCCGGTTTAGAGTGAAAACCGAAAAAAGATAACGAGAGTCGGTACCGTATAGCATTGAGTTGCATTGGATATGTGGAGTCACATTGCATAATATTGTTGTTGTATAAATGTGCTTGTGAATGATTGTGAAATTAAGCATGAAGGGATGTGCTTGCGAATGTTCATAATGTTGATATATGTGAGCATGATATAATTATGATTATGGGAATGAAGTGTGGTGAGAAATGTGAATATGTGTTACATGATTACCTATATATGTAATCTTATGCTTTGATTATTATGGTTATATTTCTCACCCTTCTGCTGTTTTATAATGCTCTACGAGGCATTGCAGATTAGGATGCTGGAGTCCCTTTTGTGAAGTATTCTTCATTCTTTTGAGTCTGCTGCTCTGATATGTAACACCGGGTAGTTAGACTAGTATAGTCATTCTTTTGTGATACATTGCGATGTATCAGTTGATGTGATTGTGTAACCTAACTGATATGATGTATTAATTTGGATTAACTCGTGTGTACGTGGATTAATATTTTGGAACTGATTAAATGATGTTATCTTCCGCTTAAATTAAATTTTGAAATGTGATTTCTAAAACTACGAAAATGTTACATATTTTATGGAGCAAAACGTTAAAGAGTTTTGTTGGTGAAATTGTGACATTCTTCCTTTATACCTTATCCTAAAATTTTTACTCTGATAATTGGTATGTGCTTAATTGTTTTATATGCATTTATTTGGGGTATAGAAGGGGGTGTTACAAGGATCATCTTCTAGAATCAAGGCCTCTCACCCAGAGGATGTGATCATTGGAAAGAAGGATGACCCTATAAGAACAAGATCCTACCTCAGATCATCTGAAGCGTCATTATTTGGTTTGGTGTCAGTTATTGAACCAACTTCTGTGGATGAAGCTCTGCAAGACAATGACTGGATAATTTCCATGCAAGAAGAGCTCAATCAGTTCACAAGAAATGACGTTTGGGATTTGGTTCCAAGACCAAAAGGATTCGACATAATTGGAACTAAATGGGTCTTCAGAAACAAGTTGAATGAAAAAGGAGAAGTTGAAAGCAACAAAGCAAGGCTTGTTGCTTAAGGTTATAGCCAGCAAGAAGGAATTGATTACACAGAGACTTATGCTTCTGTGGCCAGGTTAGAGTCTATTTGTTTACTCATTTCTTTTTCTGTACAAAATAACATCACTCTATATCAAATGGATGTTAAGAGTGCCTTTCTAAATGGAATTATAGAAGAGGAAGTCTATGTTCACCAACCTCCTGGTTTTGAAAGTGATAAATTTCTAGAACATGTTTTTAAACTTAAGAAATCTCTTTATGGTTTAAAACAAGCTCCCAGAGCTTGGTATGAGAGATTAAGCAATTTTCTTCTGGAGAAATTTTTTATCAGAGGCAAAGTGGACACCACTCTCTTCTGTAAAACATTTAAGATAGATCTGTTAATTTGTCAAATATATGTGGATGATATTATATTTGGATCTACAAATGTTACGCTGGGAAAGGAGTTTGCTCAATGTATGCAGGCTGGATTTGAGATGAGCATGATGGGAGAATTGAGATTCTTTTTGGGAATTCAAGTCAACCAGACTCCAGATAGCACTTACATTCATCAGACCAAATATGTTAAAGAGCTTCTGAAGAAGTTCAACATGATTGATAGTAAGATGGCAAAGACTCCTATGCATCCAACAAGCACACTTGGTAAGGAAGAGGTAAGTAAGAAAGTAGATCAGAAACTCTACAGAGGTATGATTGGATCTCTTCTCTACTTAACTGCTTCTAGACCTGAAATTTTATTCAGTGTATGCTTGTGTGTAAGATTCCAATCAGATCCTAGAGAATCACACTTAACAGCTGTTAAGAGGATTCTAAGGTATCTGAAAGGTACTTCTAATGTGGGTTTGTGTTACAGAAAATCTGATGAGTTTAAATTAGTTGGATTCTGTGATGCTGATTACGCTGGAGACAGAGTTGAAAGTAAAAGTACTTCTGGAAGTTGTCAATTTCTGGGAAGAAATTTAATCTCCTGGTACAGCAAGAAACAACCTACAATTGCTCTATCAACTACAGAAGAAGAATATATTGCTGCTGCTGGGTGTAGCACGCAGATGCTCCGGATGAAAAGTCAGCTAGAAGACTATCAAATCTTTGAAAGTAATATTTCTATATTCTGTGATAATACTTCTGCTATATGCTTATCTAAAAATCCAATTTTACACTATAAGGCTAAGCATATAGAAATTAAACATCACTTCATCAAAGACTATGTTCATAAGGGTATTATAAAATTAGACTTCGTTGATACAGATCATCAATGGGCTGATATTTTCACGAAACCCCTTGCTGAAGATAGGTTAAAGTTTATTCTGAAAAATATTGGTATGGAATTTTGTCCAGAATATTTATCAGAAGCAACTTTCTCAGATGCAAGATGTTTAAGCTCTGAAGTATTTCATCTGTCAATTATTTAATTTCTTGAATTATTATTTCTGTATGTATCTGAACTAACCAATCTCAGAGGATCTGAACGTTGGCTAATGTTTCATTTCTTAAAGAGTTTTCAGAAGCACATGCAAGCAAACATGTGTCACTCAGAATCTAAAAAGATGGAGTACACAATACTGAAGAGACATTTGAGGTAACGTTTGAATAGTTGAAATTCTTGATTTTCCCCCCAAATGTCAAAATCATAAATGCTTTGAAATGATTAATTGCTTTTTATTAAATGCTATTAAATGTTAAATGAAAACATGTTGAATGTGTGACCTTTTGTGTGCCCTAATTTTCTCTATAAATTCCACAAACTCAACAATTCACACTTTTCACTCTCACAAACACGTTTATGCATTTCTGCTTGCTCTTTTGCCTTCATCTAAACCCTAAACACATATTTGCTCGTAAGCCTAAACCTTCATCCATGGCTACTTCATCTTCAACCTCAACTCAATTCCAATCAACAATGGCAGCTGTTTCATCTTCAAATCTGGGTGTTGTTCCTTTCAAGGAACCTGTTAGAACGAGTCTCACACCTGTTGAGAAACTGGAAGTGTTGTGTGAATCCTTGATGGATTTTGCTTCTCTGGCTGCAAATGGATTCAATCTGCGTTCCATCATTGATGCTCAAGGATGGACCAAGTACTTTGACAAATTGTTTGGACCAGTGTATCCAGTTTTAGTGAAAGAGTTCTGGATTCATGCTCATGCTTATCCCAAGTTCATAGTGTCATCTATTATGGGAAAGGAAATTGTGATTACAGAAGATCTAATAAGGAAACTCATTGGATATGAGGAAACTGATGGAGTTTCTCATCTGACTGGACGTGTCAACATGAATGTTGTGTATGAAGAGGTGATTGCTTCTGGAGAACCCTCAAACAAGTTTAAAGATCTGAAACCCAATTACAAGATCTGGGCCAAAATCTTCATGGGTTGCATTCACCACAGAAAGTCTACAAATTCACCATATTATGTCAACAATGATCAACTTTACTTCATGTATTGCCTCAGTCAGAGCAAAAAGGTAGGTTTTCCTCATCTTCTATTCTCTCATTTTTGGAATCATGTCAAGGCATCTAGATAAGACATGAAGACAAAACATACAAAGGGTAGAAATCGGATCCCTTGTGGAAGATTGATATCAGACATTCTGACAGAGAATGGTCTAGTGGAGCATCTGCATGTGGCTGGATTGAAAGAGGAACTTACATCCATTTTGGGAAAGGTTGTGAACGCTAAAAGTTTACAGAGGCTAAAAGTTATTAATGAACTTACTTCTTCTCTTGACAAACTAAACACAAGAGAAGTAATCAAACAAAGAATTCTGGTAGAAAACTTCCCAACATTTTATGCAGAAGAACCCAAGGAAGTCTTGATAAAATTTGTTGGATCTTGTATGCAACAAGGAATCCCACTCCCAGAAGGATTTCTAAACCGTGAACCAATGCCAGATCTATATGCAGAACATAAGAGGTAGAGGAAACAAGAGTTAGGAGAAGAAAAGGATGCAGGCTCACCTCAGAAGAAACTGAAAACTTCTGAAGAACCTCAGAAGAAGCAAGAAACTTCTGAAGAACCTCAGACAAAGTAGAAATCTTCTGAAGAGCCTCAGAAGAAGAAGAAAAGAAAAGCTTCTGGAGAAGCTCCTTCTGCACCTCGCAAACGCATCAAGATAAGAGGTACTAAAAAATCCTTACCTTCTATTTCTGAAATTGCAGTAGATTTATCAACAGTTAGTTCTACTCCTGAACCCCCTCCTTCTAAAACCTCTGAACCACCTACAATTTCTGAATCACAAATTCCATCTGATTCTGTTCCCATTAAATCACAACAATCATCTGACATTCCTCCATCAGAACCACAAACAACAAAACCAGCAGAACTAACTCCAACACCTTAAGAACCTTCTCCACAACAACCTGAAACTCAACAAACTTCTGTACCTGAACCAATACCATCTGAACTTGTTGTATGTAAACCACCAAAATCTATACCTTCCAATCCACAACCTAATCCTCAACCAGAATAACCCAAACCTACTGAATCAAATGTACCTGATTATGTGGTTCTGGACATCCAACCCCTCAAAATTATGTTTGACATATCTTTCACATCCTGTCACTCATCTACCTCATCTGATTCATCTGAATCTGATGTTCATCCAGATGTAAGCTCACCTTCCTCTCTCAGAGGATATGAACCTAAACAACCAGATCCATCTATTTCATCTGATGCTATCATTCCTGAACCCACTCCAAAACCTAAACCCAGAACATCCGAGTTTGTTTCATTTGCATCCTTTAAACCACATCCCTCTGATCCCCTTCCTTCTGGTCTAAAGATTAAAAACTTTTATACCAAAATAGAACCATCTGATCCTACCACTCCATTCAAACCTAGCTTTTCAACTACTCTTCCATCTGAACTTCAAACCTATATTAAACAACTACCAGATATCATTCCATTAGAACCTCTGTTGTTTGATAAATCTGTTTTTATTCCCTACACTTCCACTACATTTGATGTCATTCCTTCTACATCAAGTGTTAAACCATTTCTGTTTCACACTTTATACAGATTCAAAACCTCTACTTCATCATCTGACCATCCATCTTTTCCTTCCGATCCTCGTCCTCTGTTCATCATTCCAACCTTTACCATACCAACTCCACCAAAACCAATCAAACCATCAACTCTGGAAGCCTTTCTTAAACCAAAACCTAGGCTAAATGTTGATATTCTATTTGCTAATTTTATGAAAGAAATAAGGATGAATTTAGGCTCTGTGAAGAAAAGATGCTTGTCAACCATGAATGCAGATGAATCCGATGCTATTTGGAATAGCTTCATCTCCAGATTCAATATTGTTGCTTCAAATTTGAAGAGTGTCTGCTCTGATGATGTGAAGATCAGATTTGCTGAGACTGCCAGAACCATGTTATGGAATATGAAAAGATCTGCACCTTTTCTTCTTAAGGATGTACCTTCATCTTCTGGAGTATATGCTACATAAACTATTGAAGGATCTGCTTCTGAAGAGAATCCTTTGGCTCTGACAACTATGGAAAAACCCTCTGCATCTGTGGCTCAAGACTCTGCAACTCCAATGGTTATTGACTCTGCTCCTACATCAGAATCTGCTCCGTCTACTTCTTCTGAGGTCAAGAAAGAGAACCCAGAATTAGAAGATAAGATTGCAGTGCTAGAAACTGGTCAACCTGAGATCAAGTCCTGGATGGCAAGGCAAGATCAGAAAACTGAGAACATTGAAAAATGGATGTCAAAGCAAGAACAATCTTCATCTGAGATCACTCACCTTCTAAAGATGATGCTTTCCAAACAACCCTAGTTTTATGTTTTCTTTATTTGATGTTTGAGCACCTATTTTATATTTTTCATCTGATGTTTTTGTCTGTTCTGTCTGTGTACTTATGTGAATTAATGAATGAATCTGAATGTTTTCTCTATATGAATGTATCTTTTCTCTCTGTTTCCTTTTACTTGTCTTTAAAAGTTTTCTTTTTGGTTATGACAAAAAGGGGGAGAAAATGAAATTCTGACTGTTCAAATAAACTTTACCTGAATGGAATTCAGACATATCAAATTATAACTAACGTGAATTTTTAGTATTTCAGAACTAATGATAAATCTGACAAAAGTCATTAAAGTAACTCTGAGATCCCCAGATCAAGTTTTAACCAATCAGGCTCTGATTCCAAAGCGCTCATCCAAATCAAGCTCTAATTTTTTTTGGAAGAATCAGGCTATGATTCTGAAAAGGATACTCATGCAAAAAGGGAAGTTTCTATTCTTTCTTAGTATTCAATTCAGGGGGAGATTCATAATCTCAGGGGGAGTTATAATTTTATCTCTTTATTAAACAAAATTTCCTATGTTTTTGTCATCATCAAAAAGGGGGAGATTGTTAGAACTCAGATTGGTTCTTAGTTATATCTCTATGTTTTGATGATAACACTTACGAAATTTTGTATTAAGAAATTATATACTCTAAATTTGTTCAAGTATTTTTGTTGCAGATATTAAATTTAATATTCTTCTGAAAGAAAAAATGGATCTGAACGTTGAACTACACAAGGCTCTGAAGCGTCAGAAGCATCTTTTAGAAGACTCTGAGCATTGCCTACAGAAGACTCTGAGCGCTATCTATAGAAGGATCTGAAGTAGAAGCTACAAAAGCATCTGAAGCATAGACTGAAGACTTTGTATGAAGAGTTTCAAGCACTGTTTTTCAGAAGACTCTGATAGTACTGTTTGCTGCAAGTACTGAGGATCTGATCTCCAAACTTTGCTCTAATGAATCACACGTTGAAGACATCATGACTCTGATCACTCAAGGCTCTGATGTTAATTGCTGTGAATTAGAATCTTGTTGAAGAAGATTATTTGAAGATATATCTGTTGGTTATGCCAAACGAATCTTTCCTCTTTTATGCTAGACACAAGAACACAGGCAAAAAGGATTTCTCTGAACGTTCTACTTCTATGAAAGGTCAAGTTATATGAAGACAAAAGGTTACAGCTCTTTGCAGTACACGGTCTTCAAGTGGCAACGTCTAGGACTTCTAAGTCTATATAAGCAAGCCTTCAACAACTTTCTTCAGTTGACGAAAATAGACGAATCATCTAAAGTCATTGAAAAGCTCTCATGCAAATTATTATTCTTTGATTGAATTTATTTCATAAGTTCTTAAACTTAAGTGTAAATCACAGTTGTGATATAGCTTTCTTAGAAGCATTTAAACACTTGTTTATTTTTACATTTGATTGTAAAAGTTCCTTGAGAAGACCAAGTTGTGGTTAGTAGTTCTTGAGAAAACTAAGAACAGTTGTTCTTAGTGGTTGTTATTGTAATCAGTTTGATTATAATGGATTAAGTCCTTGTAGAGAAAGGTAAATCACTCTTGATAGGGTGGACTGGATTAGTTGATTTCAACGAACCAGGATAAAAATCTTTGTGTCTTTATTGCCATAATATTTTCTAAATCCTTATTCAACTCCCCTTCTAAGTATTTTCTCTCCTTCAGAAGATTATGTCATAACCATTGTCACTTAATTGACTTATGGACAATAAGTTATGTGTTAACCCTTCAACAAGTAAGACATTAGATATGGAAGGAAGATTACCATTACCAATGGTTCTAGAGCCAACTATCTTGCCCTTCTAATTCCCTAAAAACTTGACGTCTCCTCCAGATCTAAGTTCCAGGCTTTGGAACATAGACCTTCTTCCCGTCATGTGACGTGAGCAGCCAGAGTCCAGGTACCAAGATTGGTGTTTTGACTTTGCTGCTAAAGATGTCTGCAACATATATTATTTTTTCTTTAGGTACCCAGATCTTTTTCGGTCCTTTAGGGTTAGTTTCCTTAGAGTTTTGTCTGAACTTCTGTCTTCTGACAACAGGTTTGTTCTGACTAACTTTAGGTTTAAACACAGGAATGTTCTGACCAGAACGTGTGTGTTTAATATCATTAAGATGACCATACTTAAAAGTAGAATACAAAGGAGTATGCTTTATGATTAGTTTATCAACAGATGTTGGATTTAAATCTTTCTCAGAAGAAGATTCATATCCAATACCCTTCCTGTTATTTCTGCTTACACCATAGATCATTGAAGCCATCTTGCTTCTATCTAGGCTTCTTGCCAGAAATCTCTGAAAACTATAGTCATATTCTTCTAAAATGTTTTTAGATTTTAACTTAGTTTCAACTTCAGAATCTTGTTGAGGTTTTTCTAATTCATTTTTAATTTTCGAATTGTTTTCCTTAGGCTCAGCAACTTCTGATTTCAGAAGATCATTCTCAGATACAAGATTGTTTTCACGCTTCTTGTACCTGAGCTAAATCTTACTATAGTTTTCCAACATTTCAGATAAACTCTCAATAAGTTCTGCTTTAGAATGTTCAGAAAATACCTCTTCAGAATCAGATTGTGATTCAGATCCAGATGTTTCTGCATGGTCTTCTACGTCAGCCATGAGTGCCATGTTTGCACATTCTTCTTCTGAATCTGATGAAGAATCAGATGCATCTGAATCATCCCAGGTTGCCATCAGAACTTTCTTTTTATGATCAGACTTCCTTCTTGGCTTTTCCTTCTGAAGTTTTGGGCATTCATTCTTATAGTGCCCAGGTTCCTTGCATTCATAATAGACAACCTCTTTCTTTCCAGATCTTCTGTGTCCAGAAGAATCTTTACGTTGATCTGGTTTCCTGAATTTTCTGAATTTCTTCTGCTTATGCTTCCAGAGTTTATTGATCCTTCTAGACAGCAGGGACAATTCATCTTCTTCTTCAGAAGAAGATTCTTCATAACTTTCATCTATAACCTGCAAAGCTTTGGTAGATTTGTTAGACTTTAAAGCAACTGACTTACCTTTCTTTTGGGGTTCGTCTTCTTCTAGTTCAATCTCATGACTCCTCAAAGAGCTGATCAGTTCCTCCAGCGTGATCTTGTTCAGATCCTTAGCAAGCTTCAGAGCAGTGACCATTGGTCTCCATCTGGTTGGAAAACTTCTGATGATCTTCTTGACATGATCAGCAGTGGAGTACCCCTTGTCCAGAACTTTCAAGCCAGCTGTGAGAATCTACAATCTAGAGAACATAACTTCTACAGGTTCATATTCCTCCATTTTGAAGGCTTCATATTTCTGGATCAGCGCCAGAGCCTTAGTCTCCTTTACTTGAGAATTCCCTTCTTGAGTCATCTTCAAAGACTCAAACATATCAAATGTTGTTTCTCTGTTAGTAATTTTCTCATACTCAGTATGAGATATAGAATTTAGTAGTATGGTTCTTGCTTTATGATGATTCCTAAATTCTTTCTTCTAAGCTTCAGTCATTGATTTTCTGTCTATATTTTTGCCATCCCCATTAGTGGGGTGAACATAGCCATCAATGACTAAATCCCAAAGGTCAGCATCATATCCTAGAAAGAAGCTTTCAATTCTATCTTTCCAGTAGTTAAACTTCTCCCCATCAAACATGGGAGGTTTAGTGTTGATTCTATCTTTGTCCTCATATTTGTTGTTGTTGGATGTTGAAGCTTCAGCCATAATGTATCAACCAAAATATATCAAGAGTTTTCTTCAACTGGATCTTTTCTGTTCACGGTGAAGTGAGAGCACTAACAGAACCAGAGCTCTAATACCAACTGAAGGTGAGAAAAACACTTAGAAGGGGGGGGGGGGGGGTTGTATAAGGGTTTAGAAAAAATTATGGCAATAAAAACAACACAATATTTTTATCCTGGTTCGTTGAACTCAACTAATCCAGTCCACCCTATCAAGGTGATTTGCCTTTCTCCACAAGGACTTAATCAACTATATTCAAATAGATTACAGTGTCAACCACTAAGAACAACTGTCTTAGTCTTCTCAAGAAATCCTGACCACAACTTGGTCTTCTTAAGAAATCTTTTACAAATAAATGTAAACTAACAAGTGTGTAAGATGCTTCTAAAAAGCTATATCACAAACAGTGATTTTTACACTTAGATTAAGAATGAATAAAAACTATCCAGCTTTGAGTAAGAAAGATTGTATGAGAGTTGTTGAATAATTTCAATGAGTTTGTCAATAATTCGTTAACCTTGAAATGTTGTTGAAGACATCCTTCTATAGAGCAGAAAGTCCAAAGCTTGAAGACTGTGCCTAGCAGAATAGTTGTAGCCTTTTTTTCTTCTATGTTAGAACACATATTGGTGTTTCTTATATCTCTATGTTTTGATGATAACTTTTATGGAATTTTGTATTAAGAAAATATATACTCTAAAATTTGTTCTAGTATTATTGTTTCAGGTATCAAAGTTAATACTCTTAAAGAAGCAAAATACATAAGTACAAAGAAACTATGCAAGGCTCTGAAGCATCAGATGCAAGACTATCAGAAGATTCTGAAGCGCTGCCAGAAGGATCTGAAGCAGAAGCTACAAAATGATCTGAAGCGTTAATGAAAGAAGTGTATAAAAGTTAAAAGCTCTGATCTAATCAGCCTCTGAAGTTCTTTTCACTACAAGCTCAGAGGCTTTGATAACCAGACTCTCATCATTAATATTCACGCTCTTAGCACATACTGCTGCATACTCTGATGAAGACTCTGATCAAGATTGAGACTCTGATATATTAAGATCTGATCATTTATCAAGGCTCTGAACATCTCAATCATCTTAGCTCTGATCATCTTAAAGTTTACTACAAAGTTCTGAAGTGCAGATTATGAAGACTTCATCCTGAAGGAAGCTTGTTGAAGAAGCTGTAAACTTGATTAGGCATTTCTTTTGTTGAATTCTGTGTTTATTTATTTGTGTGTAAATCTGAACTAACAAGGCTCAGAGGATCTGAACGTTGCCTAACGTTTCATTTCTCAAAGAGTTTCAGAGGCACATGCAAGAAAACACGTGTAGCTCAGAATCTGGAAAGGTAGAGTGCACCATATTGAAGTGACGTTTGAGGTATTGCTTTGAAAATCCAAAATCTCTTGATTTTCCCCCCTTCTGTCAGAATCTTAAATGCTTGATATGATTTTATTCCTTCCATTAATTGCTTGATATGATTATGTTTCACTTCATTCAATGCTTGTGCACGCGTGAGATTGTGTGTCTTTTTGCATGCCCTAAATTATTCTATAAATTTTCACAACACTTCACAAATCACACTTTACACTCTCTTCATCTCTCATATGCATTGCTTCCTTCTCTATTGCTTCCATCTCATTTTAAAACCCAAAACCTCTCGTAAACCCAGACGCAACTCAAGAACATCAATGGCTTCACCATCTTCAACACCTGCTCAGATGCAAACTTCAACTGTTGTTGCATCCTCTCCAAATGCTGTTGGTTCATCCCAAACTACTGTTGTGTACAAGGCACCTGTGAGAACTCTTCTCACTCCAATCAAAGAACTTGAAGTTCTGTATGAGAACTTTGTGGACTTTGAATCCATCAAAGAAAATGGTTTTGATCTCCATTCAACCATCAAAACTCAGAACTGGGAAAAATATTTTGACAGGATGATAGGTCCTGTTTATCCAACATTAGTGAAGGAATTCTGGATACATGCTCAAGTTTTCCCTAAGTTCATTCATTCTTCTGTTCTTGGGAAGGAAATTGTCATCACTGAAAAATTAATCAGACAACTACTTGAGTATAAGGAAACTGATGGAATCACAAGTATGGCTACTGATCGTGTGGATTTGGCTGACATTTTTCAAGAAGTTTGTGTTTCTGGGGAACCATCCAACAAGGTCAGAGATCTGAAGCCTGTTTACAGAATCTGGGCTAAGATTTTCATGAGTTCTATATTTCATAGGAAATCTTCTAAATCACTAGATTATGTGAACTCAGAACAAATGCACTTCATGTTCTGTATGAGTAAAGGAAAGAAGGTGGATTTACCTTATCTTCTGTTCAGCCATCTTCTGAACCATATCAAAGAAATAAGAGAAGAAGTAAGGGTTAAAGCTGGAAAAATCAGAAATTGGATCCCTATGGGAAGACTGATATCAGACATTCTAACAGAGAATGGTCTTGTGAAACATCTGTTTGATGCTGGAGTGACAGATGATCTGTCTTATGTTATAGGATCTGTTATCAATGGGAACACTCTGAAAAGAATGAAGGTCATTTCAAAGTTTGCTGGAAAACCCAAGAAATTTAACTCTGAAGAAGTCAGCAGAAGGAGAATTTCTTTAGCAGATTTTCCTATGTTCAGTGCAGATGAACCTAGGAACATCATTTTGACATACATTGCTGATTGTTTGAAGAATGGTATCCCTCTGCCTGCTAACATAGTGCAAAAGGAAGGAGAAGTTCTGCCAAATCTTCTGAGAGAAAGGCGCAGGAAGAGAAAAGCTGAGGAAGGATCTATTGCACAACTTAAGAGGAAAGCCTCTGATGCTGCTGACAAGCCTGAGAAGGACAAGAAGCAGAAGGAAAATCCTCTAGAAGCTAGCTTGGAGGAAATAAGAGCAACTATTCAACATGTATTAACATCTGATCCCAAACCTTTTGTCCCTTCACCCTCACCTTCACCTCCACCATCTCCTCCTAAATCATCTGAACCTCATTCATCTGAACCTCATTCATCTGAACCCATTTCATCTCCTCACAAACATTCTCAACCATCTTCTGTTCAACTACCATCTGAACCCCCTCAACAGAAATCCTCTAAACAACAACCCCCTCAACAAACACAATCTGAACCACAAAAACAACAATCATCTAAACAACAAAAACAATCTGAACCACTCTCTTCTACTCAACCACCAGAAGAACCAATCATCCAAAATCCTGAACCATCTGTCCAACAACCATCTGAAGACATTCTGGATGTGCAACCTATTGCAACCATGTATGTCCTCTCTTCAACTTCATGTCATTCAATTGAATCATCTGATTCTGATGAATCTAAAGTCCCCTCACCAACTAGCTTACAAATTCCTGATCCTTATAAACCATTACCATCTGATCTACCTGCATCTAACAACCCTCTTCACTTCAAATTCAACTTCACATATTTTATACCACCCTCATCTGATGTTGTTACATCAACACCATCTGATGGTGACACCTCTACTCCTCAACTCACCATACCACAAACATCCATACCACAACCATCTGAACCACAACCATCCATACCCCAATAATCTGAACAACCATCATCTGATCACCCACCTCCTGAACAAAACCAAACACCTCTTGAACCATCACAACCAGTCACCGTAGAAGACTTTCTGAACCCCAAACCCAGATCAGATGTTTCTACTCTGTTCAAGAATTTCAAGAAGGAAATACGTATGGGGATTGCTTCTGTGGAGAAAGAGTGCATGGCTAGTATGGATCCTGCTGAATCTGAAGCCTCTTGGAACAGATTCATCTCTAAGTTCAACTCTGCTGCATCTGACCTCAGAACACTCTGTGCTGATGATGCAAAGGCAAAGTTTGCTGAAATGGTAAGACAGACTCTGCTGAGCATTATCACAACCCCAGTGTTTCTTCTGGAAGATGCTCCTGCTGAAGATTCTGCAATGATAGAAGATACTCCTGCATCTGACATGGAGATTGATCATCCAATGGCAACTGCATCTGCTTTTGAACCTTCTGCATCTGAGATGAAGACTGAGATTCCAGATGTTGTCCAAGAAGTCAAGGAAATCAGAACATGGATGACAAAACAGGAACAAACTACTGAAGAGATCAATACTTGGATGGCCAAGCAAGAAGAGTCCATTGCTAAGATTACAGATCTTCTGACCTTGATTGCTTCTCGCCAGCCCTAGTTTTCTTCTTCATGTTTTTGCATTCTTGTTTTGCACTTGTTTTCTCTTTGTTCTATTTTCTGTTATCTGTTGTATGAACATCTTATCTGTTTGTTCTATTTTGATCTATATGATTCTGGCAGTTATGTTTTTCATTTATGTGTTATGTTTTTCTCTTCTTCTGTTATCTTTTCTGTCTTTAAAATTCTTTTTGATTATGACAAAAAGGGGGAGAAACAGAATTTGACTGTTCAATCCATAAGCAATACTAAAATGAAATTCAGACATTGTTTTAATCTAACATTGAATCTTAAGATTTTCAGATCTTATTAATTTATCTGACAAAAATGATCTGAAGTTACCCTGAGAATTATCCAACCAGACTCTGATCCTTGAAGAAAATTTGACTCTGATTCTGGAAGATATACCAGAACTCTTAAATTGAAGGAAATCATCAGACTCTGATTCAAGAAAGCATAAAAAGGATTTCTACCAGGTTCTGAAATATACTCAAGCAAAAAGGGAAGTGTTCTCTTCTATTAGAGTATTCATTTCAGGGGAGATTCTTAATCTCAGAGGGAGTTATATATTTTATTTCTCTTTATTGAACAAAATTCCCTATGTTTTGTCATCATTAAAAAGGGGGAGATTGTTAGAACACAGATTGGTGTTTCTTATATCTCTATGTTTTGATGATAAATTTTAAGGAATTTTGTGTTAAGAAAATATATACTCTAAAATATGTTCTAGTATTATTGTTTTAGGTATCAAAGTTAATACTCTTAAAGAAGCAAAGTACATAATTACAAAGAAACTATGCAAGGCTCTGAAGCATCAGATGCAAGACTATCAGAAGATTCTGAAGCGCTGCCAGAAGGATCTGAAGCAGAAGCTACAGAATGATCTGAAGCGTTAATGAAAGAAGTGTACAAAATTTAAAAGCTCTTATCTAATCAGACTCTGAAGTTCTTTTCACTGCAAGCTCAGAGGCTTTGATAACCAGAATCTCATCATTAATATTCACGCTCTTAGCACATACTGCTGCATACTCTGATGAAGACTCTGATCAAGATTGAGACTCTGATATATTAAGATATGATCATCTATGAAGGCTCTGAACATCTCAATCATCTTAGCTCTGATCATCTTAAAGCTTACTACAAAGTTCTGAAGTGCAGATTATGAAGACTTCATCCTGAAGGAAGCTTGTTGAAGAAGCTGTAAACTTGATTAGACGTGGTGCTACTTCCAAAGTAACCAACGGCTAATTTGTCCAAAGAAGTGACGTGGTGCAAATCCCAAGGCTTCTAAAACCATACCTTTCTACAGAAAGCATATCTCTGCCCATACTTTTTGGGTAATGAAAAGTATTATAATCTAATATTATATACAACTGGACATCACTCAAAGCAATTGGGAAAATATATAAAAGGAGAACTTCTACAACATTGTGAGGTTGCTCATTCTTCTTGCTAATTCACTACTCACCATTTTTGCTCATTGCTTGCTCACTCAGAAAGAAATACACGTTTGATTCACCAAAGAGAAAAATCTTACAAAGATCCTTATCATTTGATCTCTCATAAAACTGTATAGTTTTTGTTGTACTTAATCTTTAAGTGTAAACATCACAGTTGTGATACAGCTTATTAGAAGCATTCAAACACTTGTTAGTTTATATTAAATTGTAAGAAGATCCTTAAGAAGACCAAGGTGTGGTCAGTAGTTCTTGAGAAGACTAAGACAATTGTTCTTAGTGCTTTCTATTATAATCAGTTGATCAATAGTGGATTAAGTCCTTGTGGATAAAGGCAAATCATCTTTGATAAGGTGGACTGGAGTAGTTGAGTTCAACGAACCAGGATAAAAATCTTGAGTTGTTTTTATTGCAATATTTCTTAAAACTCTTATTCAACCCCCCCCCCCCCCCCCCCTTCTAAGTGTTTTTCTCACCTTAATTCTATTGACTTTAGCTTTCCCAGAAGAGGAATGTTCAGACAAATCCCTTTTGTCTGATTTCCTGTGCCATACATGAAAAAGGAAAGAGTCGTTTGGAATATGCCAACGGATATATCTTTGAATAATATCTTCTTCAACAAGCTTCTGTATCAAAGTTATCAACATCAGAGTCTTGAAGTAATCAGAGTTTGATGGATCAGAGTCTTGATGTTATCAGAGTTTTACAGCCAGTGCTTTCAGCGTGAATATCAATTAGAGCAGAGTTTGAGTAACAAAGCCTATGTACTTGCAGCGTAAAGTACTTCAGAGTCTTCTTGAAACAATGCTTGAAACTCTTCATACAATTATTCAACTACGCTTCAGAGTCTTCTACAGCTTCTGCTTCAGAGTCTTCTGCAGCTTCTGCTTCAGAGTCCCTTCTGGCAGCGCTCAGAGTCTTCTGATGACTTGCTTCTGATGCTTCAGAGCTTACGTAAAGTAATGTTCAGATGCATTTTTGCTTCCATAAGAATATTTAATTTTAATATCTGAAACAAAAACACTTGAACAAAATTAGAGTATATATTTTCTTAATACAAAATTTCATTAGAGTTATCATCAAAACATAGAGATAATATTAAACACTAATCTGTGTTCTAACAAAAACGGGTGAGGGAATCAACAATGTGGGTTGTGAAGCCCAAAGACCAAAACGGAAAGTGTGTTGATTTAAAACAAATCCTCCCCAAAATAAAAATAATAATAAAGTGAAGAATAATAAAAAGGAACAACACAGATCCACCGTCATCTTCCCTCTTTCTCAACATCAATCAAAGAAACCTCCTCCCTCAATGTGATTCGCCTCTCTCTCTCTCTCTCTCTCTCTCTCTCTCTCTCTCTCTCTCATGAGTCCACTTCCGGTTTGAGTTATTGAGTTCATCGAGTGGGAATCCACCGCTAACTTTGTAACTGGAGTCGCTTAACACGACTAATCAATTTTCTTTTAAGGTTTTAGCATCTACTTCGGATGTAGATGATGTTGGTGAGTGGAAGTTTGCGACTGGTTTTGTTGGTTTGAGAATGGAAGGCGTAAATCAGGATTTCAGTTTGACTGACAAGAAACGGGTTAAATGAATGTTTGTTGTGGTGTTTAAGGTTATGGTTTGTTGAAGGTCGATTCACATATCAAAAATGGAGGGTGGCGGAGGGAGAACGGAGGTAACAGTGGTTGGTGTGTTTGCAATCACGGTCGAAAAGAAGAGTGAGGAAGATGACCTCCTTTCAATTTTTCTGATACTTGGAATGAAATTCACACCAAAGGTGTGCGCCGCGTGTGGGTTTTCGTCTGGGGTTGAGTGGATTTGGAGGTTTGTGAGGGTTCATGAAGAACATGGGTTGAAGGGTTGAGTGAGGAAATTTTGGGTAGTGTTAGGTTTCATTTTCAGAAGGAGAAGATTGAAGGAAGAAACGGTTGAATGGTGGAAGGAGAGGGGAGAAGGGTGTGGCGGCTGGATTTTTGGGTGCCTCTAGGGTTTCTCGATGATGAAGAAAATTGAATAGTGACTAAGCTTTTATACTGCAACACGTGTCACTGTTGTTGTCCTTGTTTTTGTTTAATTTTCTTTTAATGATTAATTCTGATTCTAATAACTGTACTAATTAATGATTGATTAAAAATTTAAACTTAATTAAATTTATTCCTAACTTAAGTCTAAACCTAATTCTAAATATTAATTAAAATCTAATCCTAATCAATTAATCTAATTCTATCCTAATAATAGTCTAAATTATTCTAATTTCTAGTTACAACTAAAATTCTAATATAACTTTATTCTAAACCTAATGTAATCTTAATTAAAACTAAATCTAATCCTAATTAATTAAGTTAAAAAATCTATTTTAAAATATTCAAAAATTATAATTCTAATTCTAACAAATTCTAATAAAAATTCTATTTTCTAAATAAATTCTAAACAAATAAAAAGAAATTAAAGCAACAATAAATCAAAAGATGCCACGAAATAAAATAAAAAAAAGGGGTCGAACATCGAAACTCAACAAAATTATTAGCATGGGCTGAACCACCAGGAAGAGAACAACCTTTCACCCGATTTCAAAATAAATCTCATCACTTGAACTGGTTTAAACTGTCTAAAACACGAACAAAGTGGTTGTAATCCCGATAATCCCATTCCGGCTAATAACATAAACAGTATGCGAGAAATGATTGACCTAGATGATATGCAGATGAAACGCGAAGCAAAAGCCAGTCAAAGTTAGAAAAAACGAGGGCAAATTTTGGTGTGCAACAACTCCAACGGGAGAAATGCTGAGAAGACCGGAAACAAAATCTGCTGAAGAAAATACTCTGAATGGACTTCCTGATTATAACCTATGCTGAACATAAAGCCCAAAGAAAACTTCCACTCTGCTGGGAATTATGAGTAACACCTGCTTTGAAATCTCCCCAAGAATCTGATACAGAAAAGTCCCAATGTTGACTGGGCTTAGAATCTGCCGGAGATATCAACCATCGTTGATTTACATGTCGAGGGAATTGATATTGAACTTTCTCGGGGAGGGAAGTTAATGGTACTAAACCTTTTTAGGGAACAACATTGAGCTTACCCTGCTGTTGGAGAAATATCCTTCAATTCTACCCTGTTGGGGATAAGAGCACACCATTGCTGGTGAAATTACACCTCCTTAGCTGATGAGGAAAGTAGATACCAAGACTCTGGAGGGGAAACAAAATCTCTGCCACAGAGAGACATCCAACAAGTCTCCTGTTGTATGCTCACTTGTTTACAAACCAACACTATTTGGTCTGGGGTATTCAACTTCTGAACACTCGCTGAGGAGTACAATTAAAACCCAGTTGGGGAAAACAATGTCCTAAACTCCTGTTGGAGGAGAATTATTAAGAAGTTCACCATGTTCTGGTGAGGATGCCATAACTTCAACAATCTCTGTCGATGAGAGAACTCTACTATGGAGAAATGAGATCAAACGACCTCATGTCAGGGGATGAGATGACATGTGAGCCACTAGGAGTGATTGTGCCACATACATTTGGGATTTTGGTTTAGGCATGAGACCATATTTATGGTGATTGAATTTTTTAGATATTCATTCTTGGTTGCCAACGAAAGTGGACTTTGGAGGCGAACTACCAGACGAGAACTGGTGACGAAAGATTAAGTTATTAGACGAGAACTGACTTCTTATTTTGGTATCATATGGGAACTGATTGTGTGGTTTTCTAGGCGAGAACTGGACTTTGAAATTGTGTTTACCAGATGGGAACTGGTTAAAGAAAGGGTGATTGTCGCTACTGCGAAAATCGGCGCCGGCTGAACAGAAGAGTCGCCACCGTGCGTTATTTATCCCAACGGAGGGAAAGGAAACGCTCGAAGTAAACCTCGCGAAAAAGGGAAAGGTATGGTCATCGCAACCAAAACCTGGGTTTGGGAGTCGGTTACGCAAGGGGAAGGTATTAGGCACCCCTCACGTCCATCGTACTCGATGGGATCCATGCTTGCTTGGTTTGTACGGATTACACTTCTATCTAAACTAAAGGATGAGGTCTGAAAAGAAAAGAAAATTTGACTCGGCAAAGCATCGCACTTTATGCCTACGTATTCCCGTCTGGAACGAGAAATCAGAGTCAACGTAGTTCGCCTAACTACGGGGGAAGGTGGGTGAAGGTTGCTCGCTAGGATATCGCATCCTATGCCTACGTACTTCCACACGACATGGAAGATCAGAGCAAACGTAGTTCGGGCTACGCCCGACACAAGCTGTTCAAGTGTTTTTTATGAAAAATCTCACCTTAAACAAGGGTTTTCTTATTGCAAAAAGGTTGATGTCTGTTCAAATCTTTTGACGGAAGAAATGAATTAATCTCTGTTATAACCTTTATTAATGTTTTTCTGTTGTTTTGAAGGAAGAAGAGATGACACTCTACAAATCCTAGGGTTAAAAGGGAATAAAATCTACCCTAATGTTATCATGCATGGATTAAGACCTAATATCTATCACATCCTCCCTTGAACAAGGAAGAATGGAAGTCTTATGGGAAAGGAAACGAAAGGAAGAAACGGAAATACAAGTAATAACCGCATACAAGTGAACATGAATATAGCAATGGTAAATGCAGTGCAAAGGAGGGAGGAAGGTTCATATCAACCTCAAGCCCATTCATGGATGGAATAAGAAAATATCAAGTGATCATATGCAAAGAATCGAGTGAAAACTCCGAATGAAACGCGTAATCCACTATTTGGAATCGCAACGTGCTATCATGCAAACAAGTCGATAATCGGGCAAGCTACACATACAAATAACAGCCACCTAAGGGTCTTCCAATACCTCTAACCTATCTACAATAAGAAATATAAGCCACGGCGTTCATCACGCAAACACAAAGCGGCCGTTGGAGCCTTAACAAAAATAAAGTCCGTTCGGAAGTCCAAATTACGAGTTCGAATACAAAACATAAGAAAAATAGCAAAAGGTGTTACAAAATTCAAATAAAAATCTCCAATGCCCTACATGAAGCCACAAACCAGGGGTGAGAGATACCACAAAAATATCCAAAGATAAATGGTCAAACAAGATGAAAATATTGCAAGCTATCTCATGTATACCAAAGGAAAGATTAAAGTGGAGCATGTTAAAGAAAGCATCCAAAACCAATTAAAATGGTACAATAAAATTCCCACAAAAATATATCCCAATACCACAATGTGTGTATGAGATCCCTGCAAAAGGATTGACATTTAAATTGTGTTTTGATAGGTCAAAGAAATTCAATAAAATGATAGCACCAGCATTGGCCTTTTTATGACGACCCAAATGTAAAACATCCAAAGAAAATGTCAAAAAATGGTAAAATTATAATTCCAGTTTTATTAAATCCTAGACATCTTAAAGATTGAGCACAAAAAAATGGGGATCAAAAAGACTAATTTTCCTATTTTTTATGATTATTTGAAGTCAGCATATAAAACAGAAAAAATAAAAGAAACATGGCAATAGGAAAATAAAAGAAAATAACATGAATAAATAAAAGTGGCATGAGGCTTATGTGGCCGATTACGTGGCGCAGTGAGAGGCGTTGGATGAATGGAAGAAACCTTGACTTGGATATGCATTCGACGGTGTTAACACCTTCTTCTCCAAATCAAATTTTTCAACTTTTTGAATAGTAACCCGCAGCCCCATGAACATGAGTTTTTTGCTACTTTGAAGCACCATAACTCCATCAATAATTATCCGTTTCGCACAAAATTTTGGTCAAACTTGAAGGAAAAAAATCAAGGAATCCAAATATGGTCTTAGATTATCTTGAAATTCTCTCTAACTCCCAAAACGTGGCACCTCAAGAACCAAAAATTGTCATAAAACCCATCTTTTTTGTACTAGAATCCATGTAGACCTTTATGGCAATGGAATGCAATAAAAATAATGCAAGAAAGACTCCTAAATAATGAGTTATGTCGAATTCTTTATACCTCCGAAAAATGGCTTATGGAGCTTCACTCGATCACCAATTCTTTGAGAAAATGATGTAGAATCACTCAACAATACTTGGTGAATATGTTTGAAGCCTTGACAAGTCTTGAATTGATGAAAAAGTGAAAATTGGAATTTGAGTTTTCACCACTTTTTCATGTTACTACAAGGTTCCTCTTGCTCCAATTCTCTCAAAAAAAATGATGAACCATCTCTATAATTGTTGTGTAATTGATTGGTGAAGAGAAAAAGTATGGAAAGTGAGAGAAAAAAAAAAGATTGAAAAAAATTCCAAAATGTGAAAGTGTGGGAAAAATGGAAAAAATGGTGAAGAGAAAAAAAATTCAATATGATTTGCAAATGGAGAAAAATGGATTCAACATCAACTATCACCAACCTTTACTCTTAATGATCTCAATCCAATATATAGGAGAGCATGGAAAGATCTAGAGACTTCTAGCTCAATCCAAGATGATTCTAGAAACTTCAAGAATTTCTCATGTTATGACATAATTCCCATCTCATGATATCTCCCTTCAATCTAACTTGCAGCCCCTTAAACACTTTTGAAAATCTCATGACATGACAAATTGGAGTCATATGGGTGAAAAACAAGGGATTCCTTTGCCTTATGTTGAGTTTCTCACATGTACCTTATTATGCAAGTAATGGAATTACAAAGCAAGTCCATTTTTTAACCCTCAAATCAAAATTGTGGATGAACCAAAGTCTTTAAAATGTTGGTGGGAATCAATTTGGTATATTGGATGACCCACATTGGATTTGTAGATCTCTCAAACCAATTTTCACTTTGAACTTTTTCAAGTTATATGCCATTTTTTAAGTCATTTTCACCAACTTTTGTCAATTCTTGCTACAAGCTTTTCCAACATGCCATGACCTCTTTTCTAGGCTTAAAATGTCATTTTGAACAACTTTGATGTTGTGAAGTTTTTCATTTGAAGCTTCCTTGTATGGGTTTTAGGCATAGGCTTGAAATGACCTGTAATTCTCAAATGACCAAAATACCCTTTGCTTGCCAAGGGCATAAGTAGAGTTCCACAAATCATATGAAGGCATACCATACCATTATAGAAATCTAAGACAATAAGGGACAATTCTTATGTTGGCCAGAAATCCATTTGAAATACCCCTGAAGGTCAAAAGTTGCTTGGAAGACAGACAATTTTCACAGACAAATTTCAGTGCCCTCGGATGACCTGTAACTTGCAAGAGCCATAACTTGAGTTCTATAAATCATCTTGATGACTTCAACCCCTAAAATTAAAGCTATGAAGATACTCTACAAGTTTCATTTGGACCAAGAATTCATATGAAGCTTGCATCTTGAGCTACACTGCCTTGAAGTTTGACCTAAATCAGGGGATTTTACACTGAAACCCTAATTTAGTAACTCCAGTTCTCCTTGACTCCTTTTGATTTTTCTTTATCACAACATCATATCCATATCCATATAGCAAATAATGAATCCCCCATTCTTCAAATGATCCTTGATACCCTTCAAAACACTTCTTTGACCTAGAATTGACCCAGTGTTGACCCTAGTTGACTGACTTCAACTGAGGTCCTTGCAATCATTCAAATGACTTGGTTCTCCTCAAAAATGATTCTCTAGACTCTTCATAACATCCATACACACCTCATGCTCTTGGCTCATAGCTCACATTTCCTCTGATGATCCCCCACTAGCCTCACGATAGGAGAGAATTTACTGATCAACCTGGCAGCTCTTCAAAGCTCAAATTCTTCCCTGATGACCTGAGTAGTCTTGAATATGAATGAAACCCTTGGATATACCTCTTGAAATAAGAACAGCATTTGATCCCCTGATTAAGATAGCTTGCCTATGCAGATGAATACACTATGTACATGATGACAATGCAAATGACTATGCAATTGAAACATAAACCTAGGTTAGAAAAGGTTGGGCAAATTTTGGGGTGCAACAGCTGCCCCTATTCAAGCGACTTGGACCCGACTGGATGAAGAGCGCGCAGCCTTCAGACAATCGAGGTACGAGACAGTTGAATACGAAAGAACCCGGAAATTTGCCAACCGCAAAAATAAATTGCGAAAACGACTACTGCTTGAGAAAACCCTGGGAACTGGCTTCTATTGTCACGACAACAACTAGCCATCCATCTGTCAAATAAACTGATGTTGTCCGCAGACCACTCCATTCCAAAGAAATGAGCATACACCACATAACGAGAAATTGTTGATATCACTTATCAACCTTTGTTGATCTCACTTATCAACCTCTGTTGATCTCACTTATCAACCTCTGTTAATCTCACTTATCAACTGAGCACACGCTAACCAGCGGGAGAATATTGACTTCACTGATCAACTTTTCGTATCCTGAAGAAACGAGAGAACGCTTAACCAAACGAGACAAGGTCCAAAGACATGAACAACCGACTCTGCAGGGAAATGAGAAACTTAACCAAGCAACTCTGAGGGGACAAATTCTGACGACTGCCGTCAAACACCTGCTGGGGAAATTGGGAAGCTTAACCAAGCCCTGACGAGATTAACCCTGTTGAAAAATACGAGGAATTTAACCAAACAACTCCTGTAGCGAGCACCCTGCTGGGAACTGTGAGAGACTTAACTAAGCAACTCACTAACGTAACACCCTGTTGGGGCACATAACTCTGTTGGGGAATTGCGGGTAACCACCCGAAAATCTGTATTACCGTCTCATAATACTGACTCCACAGCATCCTAAGAAAGAGTTAGATGGGGAATACAAGTAACTTAACCAAGCGACTTGTCAAAGAATACTCTGACGGGGAACACGAGGAACTTAACCAAGTATCTTGTTGAAGATCACCCCGCTGGGGATTATATCTCTATTGGGGAAACTGTGAGTAACCACCCAACAATCTGCCCCCTGCTATTCCTTCAGCACTCCGAGAAAGGACTCGGCTGGGGAGAAAGAGAATTGCTTGACCAAGCAACTCTGCTAGGGGGAACATGACATGACGAACACGATCACTGCATGTCCGGCGCAATCCTCTGTAACAAGGTGAACACGATCACTGCGTATTCTACACCGAAACTCTCTTGACAGGAGAAAGCACGATCACTGCGTATTCTACACCAAAATCCTCTTGACAGGAGAAAACACGATCACTGCGCGTCCTGGCGTTGCAAACAAGACCACGTATAGGACGAATACGTTTACTGCGTACTCTACCACAAATCCTCACAACCTGACGATGACCACGATCACTGCGTGCCCTGCGCCGCAACTCTCTCGACAGGAGAAAACACGATCACTGCGCGTCCTGGCGTTGCAAACAAAACCGCATAATGGGACAAACACGATCACTGCGTGTTGCATTACCACCAAAATCACATCGACCACAAATCCAACCGGATAAGGTAAACACGATAGATCCACATAGAAAAGGCGAACACGTTCACTGCGTACTTCAACCACCCATATGATGAACACGACCACTGCGTGCGCTGTAATGGAACAAACACGATCACTACGTGTATTGGCCATAGATACCGACAAGATGAACACAATCACTGCGTGTACTAACCAATGTAATAGGACGAATACGATTACTGCGTATACCGGCCAACAAAACCAACTGATACGATAGTCACGATCACTGCGCGCCCCGCATCACAAGTTCCCATGGTATTATCAGCACGATCACTGCATGCTATACGAATACGATCACTACGTATCTTGAACACGATCACTACGTGTTTGAACACGATCTCTGCGCGTTCTGAGCCACGATCCTCTTGACTGGGGAAAACACGATCACCGCGTGTTGTGTGTCTCAACTAACCCACATAACTGGACGAATACGATCACTGCATATTCCAATCATACCTAGGGTGAACGCGATCACTGCGCGCTTCCTGTCACGGCCCTCTTGACTGGAGGAAAAACACGATCACTGTGCGCTTTGTGACACCACTTCAAACATGGGACGAATACGATCCCGGCGTACTTCGGCCACAACCAACCAGACGAAACACGATCACTACGTGCCTCACCCCATAACCAAATTGTATAACAGACGAATACGATCACTGCGTACACGGACCAACAAATCTGGATGAACACGATCACTGCGCGTCAATCTATAACCACTGTATAACGGACGAATACGATCACTGCGTACTGACCAACAACCATCACATGACATGGCAAACACGATCACTGCGTGTCTTGCCCAATAATAAAGTGAACACGATCACTGCGCGTCCTGCTCGATGAAACCCCTAGATGATACCAACACGATCACTGCGTGCCTTACAAAACAATCTGCTTAGATCGGGACGAATACGATCACTGCGCCATTCGACCATAGATACACATACCAATATCAACACGATCACTGCGTGTCCTACGACATGAATCCCACACCTGGCACAAATACGATCACTGCATACTTGGACCACAAATCCACATCTCAAAATCAACACGATCACTGCGTGTCTTACAATATGAACCCCGTGGATGGTACAAATACGATCACTGCGTACTCTGACCACAAATCAACACACCAAGATCAACACGGTCACTGCGTGCCTTACAGCATGAACCCCCAAAATGATACAAAATAGCATCCTCCTGAATCCCGATTTCTCTTATCGGCAGGGAACCACATATCTGAAACTGAAGAGATAACCACCTGGCTTATGTTTCAACAATACATGTTTGATAATGACATAATGCTTCCATACTGCGTGGAAATGCTACTGGCTCATGTAGAATGCAAAGTATGATGATGCATGCTTATGCAAAGAGTTGCTTTAGCAAAATAAATGCTGAAGACAAGCTGGATCCGCCGTGGATGGCCGGAATACCACCGATACGCCTCCAACAAAATAAATGTTGGAAAGATGAACTAACTCCGCTGGGGGTAACCATCCTGCTAGGAAAGTAGCTCACGAACTCAAAACTCCAAAATCTGCTGAGAAAAGATCCTCCTGACGAGGAAGAGCGACTTGCTGGGAAAAGAAAGGACAATCCTGCTTGGGGAAACTCCTTTCAGCAGCTCCAACCATCTGATCACACTCTGTGGGGAACCTCTCCTGCTATCACTGAGCTGGGGAAATCATCCCGCTATCACTGAGCTGGGGATTGAACTGCACATTCTGATTTGCACTGCACAAAAACTTTCTGGGAAGTTACACACATTTGTCTTGACCTTCACTGGGGAAGACTCTGCTCCGCTTGATGAGCTAATTCTGAATTGCAGAAGATACATTAATCTTTTCCTTTGACACAATCTCCGCTCTTCTGGGGAGACAACATTCAATTTTGTCTGGACTGACTCCTTTTGGGGAAGGATACAACGTTCATCCTCTGGAGAGGGTACCATCCTGCCATGGACTTTGGTGGGGAACTTTGCGAGCTTTTGAATAACTTGCCCCAGTGCACCCAACTTGCCCCTATCTAACTCCTGGGAATACTTGCGCTGAACCGCTTGCTATGAGACGACCTCGAGATTACTTACCCCGACATCTATATGACAAAAGATTCAATCTCCATTAGCACCGATCACCCAGTTGTTTTCAACGTTCTCCGCGGTGACTTGCCCCTGAATGAGCGTTCTAGCGACTTATCCTGGTCTGATTATCCACCTGAAGTGTCTGCTTTCAAATCTCCACATTCTGTATGACTGCCCCTGATTGGATCTCGAGAAGACTCACTTCTGATTAGTTACCTCTCAAGCATACTGCCCCTTGATCAACTGAAGCTTCAGGACTTTTCCTCAGACTAACTGATTCCGAACTCAATGGAAGTCAATGCCCCTGATCGCAATGACTTTGCCACCGAGTAGCTGGTCCGGAACAGTACCTCCAACTACGAGAGATTTACTGAATCTTGACCTGATTGCCCCATAGTAGATGACTTTGCATGGCTGACCTGACTGGGAATCACGATAATAGCTTGCCCCTGCTCTCGGAACATTCGGGCGCTCTGTATTCTATCCTGACCATACTTTCCATTGTAGAAAAATTTCCTGCTGTCAAGTGCTTACTCGCAAGTAAATCAAGTTGTTCTGCGTAAAAGACATATTAATGCAACACATATGATAGTTTTGGCATCCAATCTGTTCACTGGGAAAAGGGAAAAACAGTTTATAACATACACTGCACAAAACATTTATCAACATCTGTACCAACATGGTAAGAGGAACCCTTTTAGGAGTCAGAATCGACGCGACCTTTACCGAAGTATGCTTTCGAAACAACCTGCTTCAATTAGGACTTTTGAAGGTTGTAACGTGGTCAGGTTCACGGTTTTGAAGGAAAGGATAAAGGCTCAAAGTTTATTTTAACCCACCCATTCTCCTTGATGTTCTCCGATCCTATGTTCAGCTAATTCGACCTTAGCGCTCACCTCTCAGAGGCTGAAAGATAGGAGTGATAGTTCGAGAACCCATGAACTTTTGGAGTGACAGCCATTCACTTTTCGTCTTTGACACTTAGGGTCACACGACTCGCATTTGATTTGAGGATTTTTCTTTTTGTCCTCCTTTCATATTTTTTCTTATCCCTAACTTTTGCCTGGACTGACTCCTTTTGAGTTTCTTTTGATTTTTTTAGTCCAGCGGGATGCCCTCATTTTTGCCTAAGTCAATTGTTTTCTTTTCTTGACTTAGCGGGCTTTTGATTCTTTTCTCCTTTTTCCTTTTCTTCGAACAAGTCGTGTGACACTGGTTGCCTGACTCATTGGAGAATGATGTGACTGTCTCACTCTTGATTTGACCATTGTGGTTTTTTAGGCACGACCTCTAGAGGTGTGACTGATCCTCGAACGGACACTCCTTTTGCAACTTGAACGCTCGGTCAAATTAGCTAACACCTACCCTGCCCCAGGTTAAGATTGAGGGTTTTTCATGCACAGAAAGAAACTCCTACTACAAGGCTTAAAGGGGTTGACAAGGGATTATCTTCCTTATAACTCCGGTGTTTAGGGATTTGAAACAATGACTATACATCGTCAACAGGTTTCATTTCAAAAGCATACAATCGGAATTTTGCATGTCGTTCATTTTCGTCATCCTCCCAGGATTCCTCTTAACCAGGCGTTGGATATTTGTAAAAACAATTAGTGAACACGAATGGATTTAATCAAAACATGCATATTTATTTCATTATCATCAATTGAAATGAAAACAACAAGTTTTACAAACAAGATTGCATTTTAAACAGGAAAGAAACTACAAACGTAAAGAAATGACAAGATAAAACAAAGAAAAATGCCAGCTTCCGAGAACCGGGCTTTCACGTCTGTCCTGCTGCTGAACCAGCTATCTTCACAATCAATTATTAGAGGCAGCCTGCCACTGTTCCGATTTACTTTTAACGGCCCACCCGAACTATAGAACTCCTCTTTGTCCACCATATTTCATCCTATTCATGGTTTGGCATTGGTTGTTGAGTAATATTGGGACCTTCCTTCCCAAAATTGATGGTTGTGCTATCAAGCAGATCTTGCACCTTATGCTTGAAAGCTAAACAGTTCTCGATATTGTGCCCGGGTGCACCAGAGTGAAAATCACAGTGCTCGTTGATGTCGTACCCTACTGGTGGCGTGCCAGTCGGCGGCGCCAAGGTTCTCTTTTCAACTAGCTGTAACTTCAATAGATTCTGAAGGAGCTCTGCGTAAGATACTGGCGGTACCTCAAATACCCTTCGTGGTCTTGGAGCCTGAAACCTCCGCTGATTCTGATTAGGCTGCTGCTGAACCTGCTGCTGTTGTTGTCTCTGCTGCTGAGGTGGTCCTGGAATAGTCACACTCGCAACTTGAGGCTGTGGACGCTGATTTTGATTCCTATTTCTCCGCTGAACGTTATACACCGCATTAGCGTCACCTTGCCTTTTACCACCGAAGGCTTTCTTGTTGCTTCCAGATGAAACAGATTCTCCCGGTTGAATCTTACCAATTTTTATCCCGTTCTCTATACGCTCCCCCATCAGGATCAGCTCGGAGAAGGTACTCATTGAGAAGTTGAGCAGCCGGTCATAGTACATCCCTGAGAATGTCCCTACGAACAAGTCCATCATTTCCCTCTCGACCATAGGGGGTTGTACTCTAGCAGCCAGGTCACGCCATCTCTGGGCGTACTCTTTGAAGCTTTCCTTGGGCTTCTGAGACATGCTTTGCAACTGAACTCTATTAGGAGCGAGATCGCTGTTGTATTGGTAATGCTTCACGAAAGCTTCCGCCAATTCTTTCCAAGTTCTGATCTGTGTTGGCTCCAGGCTCATGTACCACTCCAATGACGGCCCTGACAAGCTGTCTTGGAAAAAGTGCATAAGCATCTTTTCGTCGTCTGAATACGCGGACATCCTTCTGTAAAATGAACGGACATACACCCTCGGGCACGTGTCGCCTCTATACTTATCAAAAGATGGCGCTTTGAATTTCAGAGGTACCCTCAGCCCTAGTACCAATCCCATGTTAGACATATCCAGTCCCACAGCGTTCTGATTAGCCAGACCATTTACCTTTTCTTCCAACAATCTCATGCGGAGGCTGTCCCCTGTAGGCCTCCCGTAGCCTTCATTATGACCAGAGAAGACGTCTTCCTGATGATCTTCCCAACGAGGTATCTCTTCATATGCAGCATTGCGAGTGTTACGACCCAGACCTGCTTGGAAGTACCTGGGGTCACCCCTCAGGTTGCCCATATCCTGGCCATTGTTCATACCCATTCCATATCCTGCGTTACCATAACCATGGTCTCCGTATCCAGTTTTGACGTCAGCCACATTGCCATATCCCATATTCATACCCTGAAAGCCCTGATTACCATTGCCGCCATCAAGCCCGACGTTCTCCGCACCCATGTTGAAACCCTGGTTGACGTTCCCTACGAACACTCCTGCAGTGTCTCCGTTAGTGTTACCAGTATTTCCGTTACCACCAGCAGGACCAGCTTCTCCGTTGTTCAGCCCAGCGACTGGAATGTGATCAACACTTTGATGATTTTCAACCCTGGGAGAGTTAGCCACGTTTTCACCATGCGGGGTACCATTGTTCTCAGCACGAGCAACCAACGGCTGCACCAAACTCTGCAACTGTTCCTGTCCCTTGGCGATAGTCTCCATGGTTTGCATGAACAGGGCCATCCTGTCACGCATCTCTTGCATTTCACTCTGGATGGCGTCCATGATCTTCTTCTGGTTGGTTCTTGTAGAATAATGGTGGACCCGCTGTTCTGCAATCCTGAAAATACCTGCAAAATGCGGGAGATAAGATACCTGGATCACAAACCTGTAATGCAAATATGAGTATGTATGCAAAATGCAAGGTGTGCCTGTGCATTGGAGCATATTACTCCCCCCGTTCTAGTGCTAATACATTTGATACAGGGCAGTGCCGTGACAGTGCGGTGACGAGCAATTGCGAGAAGTTGAAATTCAATCACAGAAGGGAAAACAACTCATGTATTGAACAGGCCTTCAAAGGCAAAAGTATAACACCAATGTATCACAAGACGAACAAAAGCATGACCTCAACCCACAAGCCGGGTGATGGTCAGCATACAATAAAGCATGAACAAATCAGGTGTGCCCATAATCCCTATAATCCCCTAACAGCTTCTTTGTCTCGGGATGATCAGGCTGGACAAGCAATCCCTCTATGAGTAGACTCCTCTGCTTAAGAACTCGCCGCAAGTCATTGACGGACTCTTCCCATGCGCCTTCACCAAAGCACTCATCTAGATTCCTCTTCTGGGATCGAGCTTCCTTTCTACGGGCCTCAACTTGCTTCAGTGCATCCTGAAGGGCATATCTGGTCATGACTTCTTCTTCGTGCAGCCTCCTAGTGGCCTTCAATTGGTTCTGAAGATCGGCGATCTGTTGCTTCAACTTATCCTCCCGTTCTTTGTTGTTAGTAAGGGTGGCATTCCATGTCTTATTGAACGAAGCGATCTCTCGGTGAGCGATGTCCAACGACTTCTTCTTAGCTTCCATCATGTCATGAGAGCTCTTAAAGTCTTGTCCCAGGCGTTCCCGCTTCTCCTTTTCTTTAACCAACTTAGTCTTCAACAAGGTTACCATCTCAGTTTGTTGCCGAAGGGAGTATGCAGCCTCGTTCTTCTCACTTCGAATTCGGGCCAACTCTCTTTCTAGATCTTCATTAACCACCAACAGAGCTTCCTTTTCCTTCACCACTTGCTCATAGACCTCCCTGGAAACAGTATTCGGCTCTTCTACCGGAATAGGAACTAGGACTGGTGCAGCTGGAAATGGCATCAATATCTGTCTGGCTCTCTCCTGAATCCAAACTTTGTAGGGTGCATACGCCTGGCAATCACTCTTCCCCAACAGCGGTTTCCCTTTTCGGTTAATGCGCGTCCAGGCATGCCGAAGCTTGGCTAGTAGCTCTCCACTCAAATCACCGGTGAAGTATAGAGATTCCTGTACTTCTTCCTCCTGAGGCGGGTTCTTCAGCGCATATCCAAACTGACGGACGAACAAAGATGGGTTGTGGTTGATGCACCCTTTTCTCCCTATCAACGGAACATTAGGATACCCAGCACAACTGCAAATAAGCTCGGACCCCAACAGATCTCGATCAAACCACTTAATGTCTGCAGAAGTTAGCCTCATCATACGCTCTGGCCAGTCAGATGTGGTTGCACTATCCACAAAAGGTCCCTTCAGTGGAAGATGGTTCTTAAACCACATGGACAGCAGAGGCACGCAACAAGAGACATTCTTGCGTCTCCTGTTCTCATTCCTGTAGTGCATCGAATGGTAAAAGTCCCCGATCAGTGTAGGTACTGGGTTACCAGCAGCAAACAGATGAAACGCATCCATGTCCACGAAGTTTGGGAAGTTAGGAAACAACACTATCCCGTAAATGCATAGAGCCAAAGTAGCGTTAAAGACCACCCAACACCCATTCTTGGCGTACTCTTGAGCCTTACCAACCAGAAACTGGAGAGAAAAACCCGGAACTCCTCGCCAAGAAGTCATCAACAACTCAGAAGCATCCATATGCAAGGCTTTGGCTAGATCCTCCAACTTAGGTTCAGCGGCAGAGTGAATAAAGGGAACTGCGTTCTGCACCGGCAGCTCAGTAAACTCTACATACTCCTCCATGGTGGGTCCCAAGATAAAGTCAGCGAAAGTGAAACATCTCAAAGTCGGGTCATAGAATTGCATCAGCGTGTACAGCCCATTCAACTCATCATCAGTGGATCTGCGAACCAAACTCAACAGCCGTCCGTAACTCTGCCTGAAGCTTCTACGGACATCCTCACCTGCCAGAGAAATCAGACCCAGGAGTGGAGTAATATCAGGAATAGGTAGCTTGTAGGCAACTGTCATCCTCAAACCCGCATTAAATCAATACTCAGAAGTCTAGACACTAGAACTCGGGGATATGCAAATGCACCTGCAGCACAGACACACGTTAATGGGATGCAATGATAATGATTATGCAAACAATGCAATGCAAGCAACATGCAACAGGGACCAAGTGCTATAGCCGAGAAGCCTGAACCATATCAAAAAGTCTCAGATAGACCCTCCTGAATTCCTCAAACCTTGGTCTCAGATAGACCCAATATAAAGCTCCACACTGGTCTCTGATAGACCCATAATATAACTCCAACTGGTCTCTGACAGACCTCAAACCATAACCTTGATTGGTCTCTGATAGACCTCAAATCAAAACTCAGACTGGTCTCGGATAGACCTCACAAATATCCATAAATACCCAGAATCTCTGACCGAGAAATAACCGGTTATCTGAAGGTTTAGTTACCTGCATAACCCCAAACCCTCTCACAGGTGGATGTCCTAGTAACTGACAAAGTATGGCATCCTATGCGGTCGTCGGCGTCACAGACTTTCAGGAGTGACGATATGATTCCCAGAAGGAGTGGCATCATCACATCCTGAAGAGGCCTCACTTAGCCAACTTCCAAACGATCGGTCCCTAGAGTCGACAATCCAACTAACCAGCAACCCGAGCCACCCAAAGGGCAGGACAGGAGGCCAACCAGAAGAACCTCATCTGAGCGTAGATTTCGCGGGACACTAGGACATGCAAAGCATGTGCGCGCCCACTAATCTCTACTCTAAGTCTAGGTGCACTCAAGCCCAGGTCCGACTTATCTCTCCATCATGGAACACCTGTCACAACCCCACAATACAACAATAATAATGATAATATAATGCTGAAAGGTAAATACAGAAACGTAAATCCATACAAATTCCTCGACGGGCAAACAAGCGCTAGGATTGACTCTCTTAAGGGACGTTGGATCCCAAATGCATAAGACTATCGCAGTCCTTAGCAGCCAGGGGACGTTGGGTCCCCAGCAGAGTCGCCAGCTGTCGCTACTGCGAAAATCGGCGCCGGCTGAACAGAAGAGTCGCCACCGTGCGTTATTTATCCCAACGGAGGGAAAGGAAACGCTCGAAGTAAACCTCGCGAAAAAGGGAAAGGTATGGTCATCGCAACCAAAACCTGGGTTTGGGAGTCGGTTACGCAAGGGGAAGGTATTAGGCACCCCTCACGTCCATCGTACTCGATGGGATCCACGCTTGCTTGGTTTGTACGGATTACACTTCTATCTAAACTAAAGGATGAGGTCTGAAAAGAAAAGAAAATTTGACTCGGCAAAGCATCACACTTTATGCCTACGTATTCCCGTCTGAAACGAGAAATCAGAGTCAACGTAGTTCGCCTAACTACGGGGGAAGGTGGGTGAAGGTTGCTCGCTAGGATATCGCATCCTATGCCTACGTACTTCCACACGGCATGGAAGATCAGAGCAAACGTAGTTCGGGCTACGCCCGACACAAGCTGTTCAAGTGTTTTTTATGAAAAATCTCACCTTAAACAAGGGTTTTCTTATTGCAAAAAGGTTGATGTCTGTTCAAATCTTTTGACGGAAGAAATGAATTAATCTCTGTTATAACCTTTATTAATGTTTTTCTGTTGTTTTGAAGGAAGAAGAGATGACACTCTACAAATCCTAGGGTTAAAAGGGAATAAAATCTACCCTAATATTATCATGCATGGATTAAGACCTAATGTCTATCACATCCTCCCTTGAACAAGGAAGAATGGAAGTCCTACGGGAAAGGAAACGAAAGGAAGAAACGGAAATACAAGTAATAACCGCATACAAGTGAACATGAATATTGCAATGGTAAATGCAGTGCAAAGGAGGGAGGAAGGTTCATCTCAACCTCAAGCCCATTCATGGATGGAATAAGAAAATATCAAGTGATCATATGCAAAGAATCGAGTGAAAACTCCGAATGAAACGTGTAATCCACTATTTGGAATCGCAACGTGCTATCATGCAAACAAGTCGATAATCGGGCAAGCTACACATACAAATAACAGCCACCTAAGGGTCTTCCAATACCTCTAACATATCTACAATAAGAAATATTAGCCACGGCGTTCATCATGCAAACACAAAGCGGCCGTTGGAGCCTTAACAAAAATAAAGTCCGTTCGGAAGTCCAAATTACGAGTTCGAATACAAAACATAAGAAAAATAGCAAAAGGTGCTAAAAAATTCAAATAAAAATCTCCAATGCCCTACATCAAGCCACAAACCAGGGGTGAGAGATACCACAAAAATATCCAAAGATAAATGGTCAAACAAGATGAAAACATTGCAATCTATCTCATGTATACCAAAGGAAAGATTAAAGTGGAGCATGTTAAAGAAAGCATCCAAAACCAATTAAAATGGTACAATAAAATTCCCACAAAAATATATCACAATACCTCAATGTGTGTATGAGATCCCTGCAAAAGGATTGACATTTAAATTGTGTTTTGATAGGTCAAAGAAATTCAACAAAATGATAGCACCAGCATTGGCCTTTTTATGACGACCCAAATGTAAAACATCCAAAGAAAATGTCAAAAAATGGTAAAATTATAATTCCAGTTTTATTAAATCCTAGACATCTTAGAGATTCAGCACAAAAAAATGGGGATCAAAAAGACTAATTTTCCTATTTTTTATGATTATTTGAAGTCAGCATATAAAACAGAAAAAATAAAAGAAACATGGCAATAGGAAAATAAAAGAAAATAACATGAATAAATAAAAGTGGCATGAGGCTTATGTGGCCGATTACGTGGCGCAGTGAGAGGCGTTGGATGAATGGAAGAAACCTTGACTTGGAAATGCATCCGACGGTGTTAACACCTTCTTCTCCAAATCAAATTTTTCAACTTTGTGAGTAGTAACCCGCAGCCCCATGAACATGAGTTTTTTGCTACTTTGAAGCACCATAACTCCATCAATAATTATCCGTTTCGCACAAAATTTTGGTCAAACTTGAAGGAAAAAAATCAAGGAATCCAAATATGGTCTTAGATTTTCTTGAAACTCTCTCTAACTCCCAAAACGTGACACCTCAAGAAAAACTCAAGAACCAAAAATTGTCATAAAACCCATCTTTTTTGTACTAGAATCCATGTAGACCTTTATGGCAATGGAATGCAATAAAAATAATGCAAGAAAGACTCCTAAATAATGAGTTATGTCGAATTCTTTATACCTCCGAAAAATGGCTTATGGAGCTTCACTCGATCACCAATTCTTTGAGAAAATGATGTAGAATAACTCAACAATACTTGGTGAATATGTTTGAAGCCTTGACAAGTCTTGAATTGATGAAAAAGTGAAAATTGGAATTTGAGTTTTCACCACTTTTTCATGTTACTACAAGGTTCCTCTTGCTCCAATTCTCTCAAAAAAAATGATGAACCATATCTATAATTGTTGTGTAATTGATTGGTGAAGAGAAAAAGTATGGAAAGTGAGAGAAAAAGTATGGAAAGTGAGAGAAAAAAAAAGATTGAAAAAAATTCCAAAATGTGAAAGTGTGGGAAAAATGGAAAAAATGGTGAAGAGAAAAAAAATTCAATATGATTTGCAAATGGAGAAAAATGGATTCAACATCAACTATCACCAACCTTTACTCTTAATGATCTCAATCCAATATATAGGAGAGCATGGAAAGATCTAGAGACTTCTAGCTCAATCCAAGATGATTCTAGAAACTTCAAGAATTTCTCATGTTATGACATAATTCCCATCTCATGATATCTCCCTTCAATCTAACTTGCAGCCCCTTAAACACTTTTGAAAATCTCATGACATGACAAATTGGAGTGATATGGGTGAAAAACAAGGGATTCCTTTGCCTTATGTTGAGTTTCTCACATGTACCTTATTATGCAAGTAATGGAATTACAAAGCAAGTCCATTTTTTAACCCTCAAATCAAAATTGTGGCTGAACCAAAGTCTTTAAAATGATTTTGGGAATCAATTTGGTATATTGGATGACCCACATTGGATTTGTAGATCTCTCAAACCAATTTTCACTTTGAACTTTTTCAAGTTATATGCCATTTTTTAAGTCATTTTCACCAACTTTTGTCAATTCTTGCTACAAGCTTTTCCAACATGCCATGACCTCTTTTATAGGCTTAAAATGTCATTTTGAACAACTTTGATGTTGTGAAGTTTTTCATTTGAAGCTTCCTTGTATGAGTTTTAGGCATAGGCTTGAAATGACCTGTAATTCTCAAATGACCAAAATACCCTTTTCTTGACAAGGGCATAAGTAGAGTTAAAAAAATCATATGAAGGCATACCATACCATTCTAGAAAGCTAAGACAATAAGGAACAATTCTTATGTTGGCCAGAAATCCATTTGAAATACCCCTGAAGGTCAAAAGTTGCTTGGAAGACAGACAATTTTCACAGACAAATTTCAGTGCCCTCGGATGACCTGTAACTTGCAAGAGCCATAACTTGAGTTCTATAAATCATCTTGATGACTTCAACCCCTCAAATTAAAGCTATGAAGATACTCTACAAGTTTCATTTGGACCAAGAATTCATATGAAGCTTGCATCTTGAGCTACACTGCCTTGAAGTTTGACCTAAATCAGGGGATTTTACACTGAAACCCTAATTTAGTAACTCCAGTTCTCCTTGACTCCTTTTGATTTTTCTTTATCACAACATCATATCCATATCCATATAGCAAATAATGAATCCCCCATTCTTCAAATGATCCTTGATACCCTTCAAAACACTTCTTTGAACTAGAATTGACCCAGTGTTGACCCTAGTTGACTGACTTCAACTGAGGTCCTTGCAATCATTCAAATGACTTGGTTCTCCTCAAAAATGATTCTCTAGACTCTTCATAACATCCATACACACCTCATGCTCTTGGCTCATAGCTCACATTTCCTCTGATGATCCCCCACTAGCCTCACGATAGGAGAGAATTCACTGATCAACCTGGCAGCTCTTCAAAGCTCAAATTCTTCCCTGATGACCTGAGTAGTCTTGAATATGAATGAAACCCTTGGATATACCTCTTGAAATAAGAACAGCACTTGATCCCCTGATTAAGATAGCTTGCCTATGCAGATGAATACACTATGTACATGATGACAATGCAAATGACTATGCAATTGAAACATAAACCTAGGTTAGAAAAGGTTGGGCAAATTTTGGGGTGCAACAGTGAGCATATGGGAACTGGTTTAAAATCTGGCATGTACCAGGTGAGAACTGGTGTTGCACCCTAAAATTTGCCCAACCTTATTCCTTGGGTTTATGTTGTAATATCATTGGCATTTGCATATAGAGTCATGTACATAGACTAACCATCTGCATAGCATAAGCATAGCAAGTCATTCAACAGGGGACCAATCATTATTCTCATCTCTAGAGGCCTATCAAGAGGTTATTATCCCAATTCAATCTCATTCAAGTCATCAGGAAAGAATTTGAAAGCAAAGAGCTCAGCAGATCAAGCCTTGAGTCCATCTCCTAGCTGAGGGTATCTGAGGGTCAACAAGAGGGTTGTGAGCTGTGAGTTGAAGGCATGGAGAGTATCTAGACCTTATGAGAGACTTAGAAAGTCATTTGGAGAAGGAGACAAGTCATTGATGAGAGCACAAGAGCTATAACTGAAGGCAGTCAACTAGGGTTTCATCTGGGTCAACCCTAGGTCAACCCTAGGTCAATTGACTGATTTAAAGGGCATTCAAGTCTAGTGGAGAGATGTGGAGTTCATAATTTGACATGGAGAATAAGGATGTGGAGATATGCCAAGGAGAATTCAAGAGAAATCAAGGAGAAGAGGAGTTTCTAAATTAGGGTTTCTGTGTAAAATCCCCTAGTTTAGGTCAAATTTCCAAGCAAGATAAGTCAAAATGCTAGCTTCAAATGGCTTCTTGGCCAACATGTAACTTGTAGAGGATCTCAAGACCTTTAATTTGAGTGGTGGAAGACATCAAGTAGATTTATAGAACTCAAGTTATGGTCCTTGCAAGTTATAGGTCATCTGAGGTATCTGAAATTTTGTCTGTGAAAGTGACTTGACTTCCAAGCAATTTTTACCCCTCAAGGAGATTTCAAATGAATTCTTGGTCAACATAAGAATTGTTCCTCATTGTCTTAGATTTCTATAATGGTATAGCATGCCCTCATATGATGTGTGGAACTCAACTTATGGTCTTGGCAAGCAAAGGGTATTTTGGGCATTTGTGAATTACAGGTCATTTTAACCTATGTCCAAAACTCATACAAGGAGGCCTCAAATGGAAAAACTTACAACATCAAACTTGCTCCAAATGAGATTTTAAGTCTATAAAGAAGGTCACAAATTGTTGTAAAAGCTCATAACATGAAGTTGCATGATTGGTCCAAATTTGAACTAAAATGGCTTATAATTTGAATAAAGTCAAGATGAAAAATGGTTTGGGAGATTTCTAAGTCCAAATGGAGACTTCCAATATATGATTTTGAATGGAAAAGACATTCTAAAGACAATGGTTCAAACACTTTTTTGAGTTTAGTGGAAGATTTCAAAGTTATCCTTGGTTGCTTGCATTTTAAGAAACATAGCCAAAATGAATCAAAGTTGGAAGGCAAGGGAATGTGTAAGATGGATCTAGAATGTTCATGTGAGCCCTATATATTCATGAAATGAAGATTGATCAAGGGTTGGCTTCATTTTTCACCAAGAATTTCCCAAATTCTCTCATTCTTTTTCATTGAATTTTCACTTCAATTCCTCAAATTCTTCACCAATCATCATCAAAATCAACTTCATTATACTGATTCATCATCATAGATCAGAATTCAACCAAGAACAAGGTGTGATCAATCCATTTTCGAGCACTTCCATCATCAACATCAAAATTGCAAATTCAGTTGTAGATCAAGATTCAAGCCAAGGTTCATTCAAGTGTTGCAAACAGAAGCAAGTAGAGCAATTGTAGATCAGGATCCAAGCCTCACAAGTCTCAGATCCACGAATTTCATCACCATCCACAAGCTTTCACACCAGGTACATTTTCTCTGCCACAGCTTGAATTAATTAGGTTAGCATGATTTTATTAGTTTAGATATAATGTAGGATGTTAGTAGAGCAATTAGGTTGAGTTTGGAGTGGTTTGATGATGATTCATAGCAGGTGCACCAAACTGTTAGGACCTAGAACTCGTGGTTTAGTGCATTAGAATCTTAGGTTGTTAGCGCAGGATAATCACCATTAGGCATAGATTAGATTAGGATAAGTTTGATGGAGAATTGTGATGGTGAGTTGCAGAGTGTTTTCATGGAGTCAGAAGTTGTTGCTATCGGGTTTGTTGATTTGTTGAGTTTCAAAGCAAGCAAAGACCATAGGATTATAGAGGGAGAGATCCTGAGCATTTTTCATGTTTACATCGTGTTGATTCATGGCCTGTAGAGTGAGAACCGATTGAGGGAAGTTTGCTCGTGCATGAGCTTTCATGGAGGAAACCCTAAGTCTCATGATCAAAGGAGGAAGACGAAATCGTGTGCGTCCATTTCATGTTGGACCTTTGACTTGGGAGGCCATCGTGTGGCTCTCGTTTGAAGCAGATTTTGGAGGGAGATGAGGTGGTGCCCTAAACGCACCGTTTCATTAATTGAAACGGGCGGGCTTGAATGTGGTGTGCTATCCCCACCCCCAGTAATAGGCCCATTGTCAATTTGAACGTGATTCTATTCCTATTTTCACCCCCTGCGCTGTTGTTAGTTTTATTAATTCTGAAATGGTTTTGGGCTTAAGCCAATGTGCTACGCGCACCCCCTGTTTGCTGGCCCATCTTGATTTTAACTGCGCGTGCCTTCTATTCAGACCCCCCTCCCTTTATTTTATTATATCCTTCTATTTTCTTTAATTCTTTTTATGCATTTTCATTAATTCATAATAAATACATAAAAAAAATCATTCTTGATCCATTCTTTTTACATCATTTTCTTTAGGATGTGTAGAAAATTTTCATTAAATAAAATTGCATTTTTATTTTTATTTCATATTTTTTTCATATTTTCTAAATAAATGTCATTTTAAATAGCTTCATTTCATGCATGATTTTATTAATTTTTGTTCTATTAAATGCTTTCATATTTTTTGTTCATTCTTTTTAGGGTGTTTAGATGAGACATTGAACTTGTAGATTCAATTTAGTTCCCATTTTTAGGAATTAATTTTAGGTGCTTAATGTAGGCTTGAACAACATGAACAAATTAGGGTTTTTAGGTGATGACTTAGGAAGTTTGATTTCATTTCCCTTAGGACTTAGGGTTTGAATAGATTAGTTATGGGACTATAGGGGCTATGGGTAGCTATTAGATCCCTTAGAAAAAAATCAGGATTCCCCTACTGCTATTAATACTGTCTGTATATCTGATTGACTGGTGTGGTGTGCCCTCTGGGGATTATTGCTTGCTTGTTTGGGTATTGGGATTGTCTGGGGACCTGGGAGAGCTGAAGACTTGAGGAGATGAAGACCATTGGAGATCCAAAGACTGAAGATCCACTGCCAGAGTGGGAGAGTAGGTTCTTGCTGGCAGCTGCTGAGGAGACTAGGGTTTAGGAGCTAGGCAGAGCTCTAGATTAGAAAGTTTGTTTCTCAAACATGGAATGCCTTGTCTGCATCCATCCTTTCTCTATGATTCAAAGTTTCTTTCAAATATCCACCTCCTTCCTTTGGAAGGATCAGTGAATATATTTGAAAGATAGAACTTTTGAGAGGAAACTTTCTGTTTAATGTTAACAGTTGATGAACCACCCTTGGTAGGTAATTGACTGTTTAACATTCATTCTCTTCACTCTTGTGACTAATCCCTCATCCTGGAGGTTTGAGCATGAAGAAAAGCCATTGCAGATGGAAGACTGATGATCAAAGCCCTTGCCTGAAGGTCATGGAGATGGAGATTGATGCTTGTTGAAGCCTGTAGCTGATTGGAGATTACTTGAAGCTAGATGTTGAGTCAGAGCTGCTGATGCTGTTTCTTTTGCTGTTGTATTTCATTTGCTGATGTATTGATTGGTTTTCCGGACTGTATTGTTTGCTGTTTACCCTGTTGGGTTGAAAGTGAAGCCTGTTCACTTTTGCCTATTGTTTTCTAGGTTCGAGGTTGAGTGGGACTCCCTTGCCTCGCTTGTACTGTTGCATCCATGCATTTTACTGTTTTACTGTATATATCTGTTATTGTTTCTGTTTCTGCCTATCCCGTAGGATCTCTGTTTCTCTCTGTGCAAGAGAGGAGCATGATAGACACTAGGTCTTAACCCATGCATGATAACATTAGGTTAGTTTGTTTCCCTTTGCAACCGTAGGTTAGAGTTCTGTCTCTTTCTTTCTCAAAACAAACAGAAAAACACATAAAGATTTCAAACACAATAAAAGACACTTCTTTCGTAAAAGAATGTGAACTCATCAAAACGTCATTTTTGTCCGCTGGGACTGTTAATCAGAAAACCCTTTTTCAGAAGGAATAAAATCAATCAAGGCAGACTTGTGTCGTACGTGGCCCGAACTACGTTTGCTCTGATCTTCCATGCTGTGTGGAAGTACGTAGGCATAGGATGCGATATCCTAGCGAGCAACCTTCCCCTCCTTTCCCGTAGGTAGGCAAACTACGTTGACTCTGATTTCTCGTTCCAGACGGGAATACGTAGGCATAAAGTGCGATACTTTGCCGAGTCATTTTTTATTTTCATTTTCTTTTCTTTTAACCCCAGACCTTTAGCGTAGATAGAATAACAATCCATACCCGAAAACAAGCGTGGATCCCGTCGAGTACGACGGACGTGAGGGGTGCTAATACCTTCCCCTTGCGTAACCGACTCCCGAATCCAGGTTTTGGTTGCGACGACCATACCTTTCCCGTGTTGTGTGAGGTTTACTCTGAGCGTTTCCTTTCCCTCCCGTGGGATAAATAACGCACGGTGGCGACTCTTCTGTTCAGCCGGCGCCGATTTTCGCAGTAGCGACAGCTGGCAACTCTGCTGGGGACCCAACGTCCCCTGGCTGTTAAGGACTGCGATGGTTCTTATGCATTTGGGATCCAACGTCCCTTAAGAGAGTCAATCCTAACGTTTGTTTTCCCGTCGAGGATTTTGTATGGAGTTATTTTATATTTCTAACCTTGTATTTTCAGCTTTATATATTGTTTATTATTGCTGTATTTGGGGTGTGACGGGTGTTCTGATATTGAGAGATAAGCCGGACCTGGGCTTGAGTGCACCTAGAATTAGCGTAGAAAGTAGTGGGCGCGTGCCGGCTTTGCTTGCATTAGTGTCTCATGAAATCTACACTCGGACGAGGTTCTTCTGGTTGGCTTCTTTTTCTACCCTTTGGGTCGAAGGGGTTGTTGGTCAGCTGAATTGTCGACTCCGGGGACCGATCATTTGGAAGTTGGCTGAGTGAGGCCTCTTCAGGATTTGATGATGCCACTCCTTCGGGGAATCGTATCATCAACCCTGAAAGTCTGTGACGCCGACGACCGCATAGGATGCCGTACCTTGTGCCAGTTATAGGGCCACCCACTTGTGAGGGGATTTGGGGTTATGCAGGTAACCAGACCTTCAGATACCGGTTATTCCTTGATCAGAGATCCTGGTTATTTATGGAGAGTTATGAGGTCTGTCAGAGACCATTTGGAGATGTGTTCTGAGGTCTGTCAGAGACCAGTAGGAGAATCTTGAGGTTTGTCAGAGACTAATTAGAGATGTGATTTGAGGTCTACCAGAGACCAGTTGGAGTTATGGTTTGAGGTCTGTCAGAGACCAGTATTGGAGCTTTGTGTTAGGTCTATCTGAGACCAGGGTTTGATGACTTCTGGATGGTCTATCTGAGACCTTTCTTGATTGGGTTTAGGCTATTCAGCTGCAGCTTTGGTCCCTGTTGCATGTTACTTGCATTGCATTGTCTGCATACCCATTACCATTTGCATTTCACTAACGTGTGTCTGTGCTGCAGGTGCATTTGCATTTCCCTAGTTCTAGTGCCCGGACTTCTGAGTATTGATCATGGCTGGTTTGAGGAAAACAGTTGCGTATAAGCTGCCTTCACCTGATATTACTTCTTTGCTTGGTCTGATATCTCTTGCTGATGAGGAGGTTAGGAGGAGCTTCAGAATGAGCCATGGAAGATTACTGAGATTAGTCTGCAAGCCCACGGCTGATGAGACGAACGGGCTATACACCTTGATGCAGTTCTATGACCCCGCGTTGAGATGCTTTACTTTTGCTGACTTCATTTTAGGACCTACCATTGAGGAGTATGTGGAGTTTACCGAGCTTCCCGTGCAGAACAAGGTTCCCTTTATTCACTCTGCTGCTGAGCCCAAGCTGGAGGACTTAGCCAAAGCCTTGCATATGAACGCTGCAGATCTATTATTGACTTCTTGGCTTGGGGTGTCAGGTTTCTCTCTGGATTTCTTAGTTGTCAAAGCTCGAGAGTACGCCAAGAACGGTTGTTGGGTGGTTTTCAATGCTATTTTGGCTTTATGCATCTATGGAATTGTGCTGTTTCCTAACTTGCCCAACTTTGTGGATTTGGATGCTTTCTATCTGTTTGCTGCAGGCAACCCAGTGCCAACGTTGATCGGAGACTTCTATCATTCCTTGCACTACAAGAACGAAAACCGAAGGGGAAAGGTTGTGTACTGCTGTACTCCTCTGTTGAATATGTGGTTCAAAAGTCATCTCCCCATAAAGGGACCATTTGTAGACAGTGCAACCTCAGCCAGTTGGTCAGAGCGCCTGATGAGGCTATCTTCCGAAGACGTTGTATGGTTTGATCGAGATTTGTTGGGATCCGAGCTCATCTTCAGCTGTTCTGGGTACCCTAATGTGCCGCTGATAGGAAGAAAAGGGTGTATCAATTACAACCCTTCTCTATTCATTCGCCAGTTCGGATATGCACTGAAGAATCCACCTCAGGAGGAAGAAGTACAGGAATCTCTGTACTTCACAGGTGATGTGAAGGGGGAGTTACTAGCCAAGCTGCAGCATGCCTGGACGCGTATTAACCGCAGAGGGAAGCCTTTGTTAGGAAAGAATGACTGTCAGGCCTATGCACCTTATAGAGTTTGGATTCAGGAGAGGGCTAGTTAGTTGAGGATGCCGTTTCCAGACGCACCAATTCTTGTTCCCATTCCGGTAGCAGAGCCGACTACTGTTTCTAGAGAGGTCTACGAGCAAGTTGTGAAGGAAAAAGAAGCCTTATTGAAGATTAACGAAGGGTTAGAGCAAGAGTTAGCCCAGGCACGCAGCGAGAAAAACAAGGCCGTATATGCTTTCCAACAACAGATCGAGCTAGTAAATAGACTAGGGGCTGAGTTGACCGAGGAAAAGAAAAAGCGCGAACGTCTGGGGCAAGAGTTCAGAAGCTCCCATGACATGCTGGAAGCCAAAAAGAAGGCGCTCGACGCAGCACACCGAGAGATATCTTCTTGCAATAAGACTTGGAATGCTACACTCACCAACAACAAGAAAAGGGAAGATAAGCTGAAGCAGCAAATCTCCGACCTCGAAGAGAAGTTGAAGTCTAGCATCAAGAAGTGTGAGGAGGAAGTGATGACCCGGTATAGTGTCCAGCACGCACTGAACAAGGCAATCAAATCCAGAGATGAAGCAGTGTCTCAGAAGCGAAAGTTAGAAGATTGCTTCGGAGAGGCAACATGGGAAGAAACTGCTGAAGACGTACGCCGTGTCCTTAAGAGGAGAAACCAGCTTGTTGAAGGGCTGCTTGATTGACCAAGCCATCTGGAGACCAAGAAGTTGATAGAGGAGTACCAGACTTTCGAGAGGATTTGATCATTTCATGTAGTAACTTGTATGCTTTATTTGCATAGTGCTGACCATCACCAGGATTGTTGGTTGAGGTCATGCCTTCTTTGTACTCTCAGTGATATTGTACCCTGGGCTTATTGATTCTCTCTGCAATATATGAGGCTTTCTATGATTCAGCTCCGATATTCCTATTGTCAACACTGTCACTGCACCGGCACCTTCGCACTAGAACTGGGGGAATGAACTTCCCTAATGCACAGACACATTGCATTGCATTCATATTCATATTGCATTACAGGTAATCTTTGGATGGTGTCTTATCTCCTGCTCTGTATCAGGTACCTTTCAGGATTGCAGATCAGCATCCTCACCGCTATTCTACTCGCACCAACTGTCGAAAAATCATGGACCAAATGCAGAACGAGATGCAAGATGTGCGCGAGAAGCTCGCCCTCTTCATGCAGACCATGGAGGCTATAGCGAAGGGGCAGGAGAATTTGCAGGCCATGGTCCAGCCTCTGTTGGCTCGCAACGCTGGTCATGGTAATGAAGATCATCAGTCTGTCCGGGTTGATACTGCTCATGGAGACGGCACTCCCACGCCAGTGGCTCCGCCCGTAGTCAATATACCTGCTGCTAATGTCAACAACGCTACCGCTGCTGTGAATGGTAACATCGGAGTTGGGAATGAAACTGCTGTCCACAATGTTGGGCTGGGTGATGTCAATTTGGGAGATAATCTAGGAGGCAATGGCTTTGTCAATACTGGATTCGGATTCAACGATCAGGGATTCGATAACACTGGGAAGTATGGCTTTAACGCTCAAGGCTTTGGGCAGGATGGTTATGGTATGGTCAATCAGGGTTACGGAGGCTTTGGAAACGGAAACGGTACTGGATTTATGGCTTTTGGTCCTGCTGGAGGTGTTCAAGGGTACGGCAACAGAGGCCGAGGTCCAGGGATGAATCAAATCAGAGCTGGACGTAATAATGCATATGATGGGTACGGAGCTGGAAACGGTATGTGGCAAGAAGATCAGCAGGAGGATGCCTTCTCCGGAGGAGGTTTTGAAGGGCCGATGGATGATTCCCAAAAGATTAGAATGCTGGAAGAGCAGATGAATGGAGTCTTAAATCAAAGTGCTGTGGGATTGGACATGGCAACCATGGGTTTGGTACCCGGCTTGAGGGTGCCAATTAAATTCAAAGCTCCTGCGTTCGATAAGTACAAAGGAGACACATGTCCGAAAGTGCATGTGCGAGCTTATTACAGAAAGATGTCTGCATACTCAACTGATGAAAGAATGCTAATGCATTTCTTTCAGGATAGTCTGTCGGGCCCTTCCCTAGAGTGGTACATGGGGTTGGAGCCAACTGATATCAAGACATGGAAGCAATTAGCGGAGGCATTTGTAGCCCATTACAAGTATAACAGCGACCTGGAACCCAATCGGGTCCAGTTGGCCGGGCTTTCGCAGAAGAAGGGGGAGAGTTTTAAAGAGTACGCGCAAAGGTGGCGCGATATGGCTGCCAGGGTCCGTCCTCCTGTAGAAGATAAGGAAATGAATGATATGTTTGTCGGCACATTCACAGGGCTGTTTCATGATATGCTGTTTCATACGTCTCTGGCTAGTTTTTCAGACCTGATTCTGATGGGGGAAAAGATTGAACGTAACATTAAGCAAGGAAAGTTCCAAGTCGAGGAATCAACTGCATCTGGCAGTAATAGGAAAGCTTATGGTGGGCGCCGTCAGGGCGAGGCAAGCGCGGTATTTGGAGGCCGAGGCCGAGGCCGAGGCAGGGGACGAGGTCAATATCGTCAACCGCAGCAGGTGTCGAGTGTTACTATCCCATATCAACAACAACCACTCCAGCAACAACAACCGGTTCAGCAACAGCCAATGCCACAGCAGCAGCAGCCTCAGCAGGGGGCACCGCAGGCTCAGCGAAGATTCCAGGGTAATAAACCGAGAAGAATGTTTGAGAAGCCTCCCTCAACCTATGCCGATTTGTTGCAGACATTGTTGGGATTGAATCTGGTAGAGAAAAGAACTCTGGCGCCGATAACGGGAGCTCCCCCGTTCGGCTACGATGCGAGCAGGCACTGTGAGTTTCATTCTGGGGCCCTGGGTCACGATATAGAAGGTTGTCATGCTTTTAAGCACGTTGTGCAGGATCTTTTGGACAACAAGACTATCAATTTCGGAACGGCAGGTCCGAATATAGTCCAGAAACCCATGCCTAATCATGGGGCAAACGCTATTCTGACTGAGGAAGGTTTAAATCTCATTATGAATGTTGAGGATTTAAAGACGCCGCTGAGCGAGATAAAGAGCCGACTGTTACAAGGAGGTGTTTACCCGGGATGTAACGAGTATTGCTTAGATTGTTGGACCCTAGCTGGGGGGTGTGAGGATTTGAAGAAAGGCATTCAGGCGTTAATTGATGAAGGTATATTGCAGTTTGATCGAGCGGCAACTGATGAGCCTGCGGGGGCAGTAATGGATAATCAGAGTGATGTGGCCACGGTAACGATTCCGCGGAAGACGATCACTATTGCAGCACCAGCTCAGCGACCACCGATCACCATAACTAAGGCCGGGCCAATCCCGTACGAGAATACGAAAGCAGTCCCATGGTCATATGGGTTAGAGGTGTATTGTGATGGGATAAAGATTGACGTTAACAAGCAGCCAGCGGAGATTGTGGATAATGTTGTTGGCTCAGGAGGCATGACGAGGAGTGGCAGGATCTTTATATCTCCTGAAGTGGAGGCTGAAAGGCTAGCGAAAGGAAAAGGGAAAGTAGTTGAAAATGTTCCGGTACAAGCAAGTGAAAAAGAAGCAGCATCGAAAGATGTAGAAGAGTTCATGCGCTTGATTCGAAAAAGTGATTATAAGATTGTGGAGCATCTGCAGCAGACTCCGTCCAAAATATCTATCCTATCATTGCTGTTGTGTTCGGAAGCTCACAGGAATGCTTTGCTGAAAGTCCTGGACACTTCTTTTGTACCTCAAGACGTCTCCGTGAATCAGCTAGAAGGAGTATTGGCACATGTGAATGCAGGCCACAGTCTGGGTTTTACCGATTTTGACTTGACTCCGAAAGGGAGAGATCATAATATGGCATTACACGTATCTGTTGAGTGTAGAGGATCGGTAATGTCGCACGTATTGGTTGACACTGGATCGTCTTTGAATGTGTTACCCAAGAAGGCGATGATGAAGCTGGATGTTCGAGGGATTTTGTGTACACCCAGTGATTTAGTAGTCAGAGCGTTTGACGGCACGCGGAGAACAGTCTTTGGATCAATCACTTTGCCTCTGCAAGTGGGGCCGGAAGTGTTTGCAACGGAGTTTTATATCATGGATATACAGCCTGCGTACAGCTGCTTGCTTGGAAGACCCTGGATTCACGGGGCAGGGGCAGTCACGTCTACCCTGCATCAGAAGTTAAAATATATGGTCGGAGACAGCGTAGTCACCGTGTGCGGAGAAGAAGACATCCTGGTCAGCCATTTATCTTCATTTAAATATGTGGAAGTCGACGGAGAGATCCACGAAACACCATGCCAGGCATTCGAAGGTTTGCGCATCAAGGACAAAGGTCCCGGGCCGAGCAAAGTGCCAGAGATAGCTGTCTCATCGTATAAAGAAGCTCAAGCTCTAGTGGAAGCAGGAGAAGCCAAGGGCTGGGGCAAAGTGCTGGACATTCCTGTGAAGATGGACCGGTTCGGGCTGGGGTACCGACCGTCGTCATCAACTCCTTCCGTGGGGGCCCCCCGTTTCAGAAAGCCGATTATCATCTCTGCCAGTGGAGTATGTCATGAAACTGTCAATGCTGCTTCAGAGTCTGATGAAGGAGACAGCGACTGTGATATGGATGCCTGGATTCAGCCAAGCACGCCAGGACAAGGACTGTGCAACTGGTCTATTCAGGAGCTTGTTCCTGTGACTTTTAAACAGTAATGCTTTGCTTTATTAATTGTTGAATAATCTGATGTCTTGCCCGGGGCATCAGTATTTGCTTAGGGCTGTGTTGTTATAAACCTTGCGTGTTAATCATTAAATGAATGGCGTTTTTTCATGTGCAAATACCGTAATCCCTGTCTTTCTTGTTTTATATTTTTCAATAAAATGGCAATGTGGTTATTCGCTTTATACGCATTTTGAAGCACTTAACCATTCCTTTTGCAGGATAACATTTTCAGATGACATCCTTGAACCACCTATGACTCGTCCCGACTTTGAGCACCCAGTGTTTCAGACTGAAGAAGAGGTTGTCGAAGATAGCGATGTTCCTGAAGAACTGTCTTGGTTAGTAAAGCAAGAGGAAAGAGCCATTCTGCCTCACGACGAGGTCATCGAAATTATCAATTTGGGGTCGGAAGGGGTTGAGAAGAATATTCGTATCGGAGCCGCATTGCAGAGTGATATCAAGCGAAGACTGATTGAAATGCTCCGAGAGTATAATGATGTATTCGCTTGGTCGTATGAGGATATGCCAGGGCTCGATACAGATATGGTTGTGCATCGCCTGCCACTGAAAGAAGATTGCCCGCCGGTCAAACAAAAGCTTCGCAGAACTCGACCAGATATGGCAATGAAGATCAAAGAGGAGGTGCAGAAACAGTGGGACGCTGGGTTCCTGGCTGTGACGAAATATCCCTCATGGGTTGCCAATATCGTACCGGTGCCAAAGAAAGATGGCAAGGTTCGAATGTGCGTGGATTATAGAGATTTGAATAAAGCAAGCCCAAAGGACGATTTTCCGCTTCCTCACATTGACGTGTTAGTTGATAATACCGCTCAATACTCTGTATTCTCCTTCATGGATGGCTTTTCAGGCTATAATCAAATTAAAATGGCGCCAGAGGATATGGAGAAGACTACTTTCATAACGCCTTGGGGAACATTTTGCTACAAAGTGATGCCCTTTGGTTTGAAAAATGCTGGGGCAACATATCAGCGTGCGATGACGACTCTTTTTCATGACATGATGCATAAAGAGATCGAAGTTTATGTTGACGATATGATTGCCAAATCCCAGACGGAGGGAGAGCATCTGGTGAATCTGCTGAAGCTGTTTAAAAGACTTAGGAAGTTCAGGCTGAGGCTGAACCCTAATAAATGCACCTTCGGGGTGAGATCGGGTAAACTGCTGGGGTTTATCGTAAGCGAAAGAGGAATAGAGGTCGATCCTGCTAAAATAAAAGCGATTCAAGAAATGCCAACGCCTAAAACAGAGAAAGAGGTACGCGGGTTTTTAGGAAGATTGAACTACATTGCCCGGTTCATATCTCACCTAACGGCCACGTGTGAACCGTTATTCAAGCTCTTAAAGAAAGATCAAGCTGTGACGTGGAACGAAAATTGTCAAAAGGCGTTCGATAAAATAAAGAAGTATTTGCAGGAGCCTCCTATTTTGATACCCCCAGTGGCAGGGAGACCTTTGATCATGTATTTGACGGTTCTTGAGGGAAGCATGGGTTGTGTTCTCGGTCAACACGACGAGACAGGGAGAAAAGAGCATGCAATCTATTACTTGAGTAAGAAATTTACAGACTGTGAATCTCGATACTCAATGCTGGAGAAAACTTGTTGCGCGCTAGCCTGGGCCGCCAAGCGTTTGAGGCAGTACATGCTGAATCATACAACCATGCTCATCTCGAAGATGGATCCTATCAAATATATATTCGAAAAGCAGGCGTTGTCAGGTAGAATTGCCCGTTGGCAGATGGTCTTGACTGAATATGACATTCAATACGTCTCGCAAAAGGCTATAAAGGGGAGTGTGCTGTCTGAGTATCTGGCGGAGCAGCCTATTGAAGAGTATCAATCGATGAGGTTTGATTTTCCTGACGAGGATATCATGTACCTCAAGATGAAAGATTGTGAAGAGCCGTTGCCATACGAGGGACCAGCGTTGGGTTCCAAATGGGAGATGATATTTGACGGAGCTGTGAATGCTTACGGTAGCGGAATAGGGGCAATTATTACTACGCCACACGGGTCGCACATCCCGTTTACTGCCCGATTGACCTTTTCCGTTACCAACAATGAGGCCGAATACGAAGCTTGTATAATGGGGCTTGAAGAAGCCATTGATTTGCGAATCAAACATCTAGATGTATACGGAGACTCAGCTCTGGTGGTGAATCAGATCAAAGGGGAATGGGAGACACGGCAGCCTAATTTGATACATTACATGAATTATGCAAGGAGATTGTTGCCTTTCTTCGACAAGGTTGAATTGCATCACGTACCGCGGGCAGAAAATCAAATGGCTGACGCCCTTGCCACTTTGTCTTCCATGTACAAGGTCAACTTCTGGAACGAAGCTCCCCAAATCACTATCTCTCGGTTGGACAGGCCAGCTTATGTATTTGCTATTGACGAAGCATCTAATGACAAACCGTGGTATTTCGATATCCTTAATTTCCTGAAGAATAAAGAGTATCCGGCTGGGGCATCCAGTCAGGATCAGAAGACTCTCAGGAGATTAGCGGGTAATTTCTACTTGAATCCGGATGGTGTCTTGTACAGAAGAAACCACGATTTGGTGCTGTTGCGTTGTGTAGACGAGAAAGAGGCAAAGCTCCTCATGGAGGAAATTCACGAAGGTGCCTTTGGTACGCATGCTGGTGGGCATGCCATGACGAGAAAACTGCTGCGGGCAGGCTATTTTTGGCTGACGATGGAAACTGATTGTTTCAAGTTTGCGAGGAAATGCCACAAGTGCCAAATCTATGCTGACAAGATACACGTGCCTCCGAGTCCTTTAAATGTGATGTCATCTCCATGGCCATTCTCGATGTGGGGAATCGATATGATTGGGAAGATCGAGCCGACGGCTTCTAACGGGCATCGGTTCATCCTAGTAGCAATCGATTATTTCACCAAGTGGGTGGAAGCGGCGTCTTACGCAAACGTAACGAAGCAAGTGGTGGCTAGATTCATCAAGAGAGATATCATTTGCCGATACGGAATCCCCGAGCGGATAATCACGGATAATGGTTCAAATCTGAACAACAAAATGATGAAGGAGCTCTGTCAGAATTTCAAGATCGAACATCACAACTCCTCCCCTTACCGACCCAAGATGAATGGCGCTGTCGAAGCGGCCAATAAAAATATCAAGAAAATCGTCCAGAAAATGGTGGTGACTTATAAAGATTGGCATGAAATGCTACCTTTCGCTTTGCACGGTTATCGTACGACGGTACGCACATCAACCGGAGCAACTCCGTTCTCGTTGGTATACGGAATGGAAGCGGTATTACCATTAGAAGTTGAGATCCCTTCTCTGAGGGTATTGCGAGACGTTCAGCTGGACGAGGCAGAATGGGTAACGAATAGATTGAACCAACTGAGTTTGATGGATGAGAAGAGGCTAGCTTCTCTGGCATACGGTCGTTTGTACCAAAGACGAATGAAGAAAGCGTACGACAAGAAGATACTTCCGCGAAGCTTTCAGACGGGCGACCTTGTGCTGAAAAGGATTCTCCCGCCGCAAGCAGATCACAGGGGCAAGTGGACCCCCAACTACGAAGGGCCATACGTTGTCAGTAAAGTCTTTTCAGGAGGAGCGTTGTTGTTGTCCACCATGGACGGAGAAGACTTTGCGTCACCTGTGAATTCGGACGCAGTTAAAAAATACTTTGCTTAAAGTAGACCCGCTGGACAGAAAAAAAAGAGAGAGTCCAGGCAAAAATGGGGCATCCTGGCGAACCAAAAACAGAATGAAAGGTTCGGGCAAAAGTTAGGGATAAAAATTGAAAAAATGTACACCCGCGAAGTTGAAAACCTACACTGGGCGACTTCGGCAAAAAGGGGTATCCCGGTGAACTGAAAACCCGTAAAGGGCGGTTCACGCAAAAGTTAGGGATTTGAAAAGCAAATGACCGCGGTCCGAATTCAATGAGCATCAATGCGGGAGAATATATTTGAGGAGCCAGTTATTGGGTACAATCTCTTCAGAAGGGGGGTACCGGGAAAGCATTAGAGTCGGGCGAGTCATGGGAGGATCAGTTCGTGGTGTTCATCTGCATCCCGTTGCCGACATGTGTACAAAATTTAATTTGTCAAAATATTCATGCTTCTTGTGCATACTTATGTATTTGTTTTGCGTAGCTTCCTCTTTTCAGGAGTTACATCCCGTGTACAAAAACTCCGCCCATTCAGGGGCCCAATCAATGGAAATATGTTATTCAGTACTTGATGCTGTTCTTTACTGTTTTGTGCATGATAAAACGCCTAAGTTTATTGAAGCTAGCATGAGTATAACATCACTGGCCCTTGCCAACAATTGCTAAAGCTTTGAATTAACTGAGTGTAACGTCACTAACCTGAATTGATTAGATTGCATAGGCTTGTCGTGTCTTGTTTGTGTTGTTACAGGTTTCATGACCATACGAAGAAGGTGATCAAAAGATTGCGATAACGAAAGACTTAATCCCCATGTAGGTCATGCATGTTCTTCCTGAAGAAGGATAGAATTCCCCAGCTAGCCGTAGCTTATCCAAAGGACGTGCTCCAGAAAAGTTATTCGTCCTCAATAGAGTTTGGCGATTCCAAGATCGTGAGGCTGTATTCAGACAGGTTCATCTTTCCCCGCAGGGTCATGCACTCTCCCCCCAGCGGAGTCGGTGGATTTTCCCCAAGAGAATCATCCCATCCCCAGCGGAATTCTCTTTGCAAGTATTTTCATTCCTTCCAGTGGAACTCGAAGATCAAGACTCTCCCAAGCAAAGTTGATGGTGGGTCCAGTCATTTATTTCGTCAGGGATACGGTGTAATATCAGTTTACGTTCCAGCAGAAAGTCCGATCGAGTTATGCGCATCTGCTATTCCCCAGCAGGGGGGTTATCTCAACAAGGCGTTTGGTTTGAGTTCCCAATTTCCCAGCAGGGTTGACGTCATCCTTCTAGCATTTATTTTGCTGAAATAATTCTGTAGCATCTGGCTATCCCCGGCGGAGTCGGCATTATCCTTCCAGCATTTATTTTGCTGAAGCAGTTTCTGTACTCTAGCAGCTCAGGTGGAGAGAACTCTCGCTCAAGTGAATTACCAAATATTCGAGATCTCGGCATGAGACATTCAATGATAATGGCAGTTTCGGCAGTATCCCCCACAGAGTTAGCATGATGAGATTCTCTTTGTCTCTAACAGAATCATTTATGCAAATGTCTCTTATTTTCCCCGCCAGAGTTACCAGGATAAGTTTCTCTTTATTCCCAAGCAGAATTAGTTGTCATCAAAGGTTCCATGAATCAGAATTTCAGGGGCCACCGCCGGTTATCAGGGCAGGCGTCCGGTAGTTGGTTTCCAGACATCCCCAGTGGAGTCCGCCTCGAAGTCGCCGTCACGTCAGTGCTAAGAAGTTTGTGGGGTGGGATCAGTGGAGAACTAAGTCCTGACGTGGACAATTTATTCATATATTGACGGGTTTTCTTCAGAAGTGGGCGTCCTAACGTGGACAGGTTTATTTCCCCGGATCGGTGAGGTGTGTTAGTCCTATCGTGGGCAGATTCGGTTTCTCGAAATTAGTGGAATGGGAAGTCATGACGTTGACAAAAGCTGATTACTCTTTGTGTTGGTGTCCTGACGTGGACCATTTACTCTCAGCAGTTATCTTTTTTCGTATTAGCGAAGCGTGGGGCCTGACGTGGACAGATCAGACAAGGGGGTGAGTCCTTACGTGGACAAGTCTTATTTCCTCAGCGGGTCGAAGATGCCTGAGTCCTAACGTGGACAAATCAAGAAGAGATCAGTATCCTGACGTGGACAAATCAAAGAAATTATTATTCCTAACGTGGAGAAGTGGGTCCTAACGTGGACAATGTAGTCCTTACGTGGACATATCAGAAGAGGATTCCTTACGTGGAAAGAGGGGAGTCCTTACGTGGGCAGATTAAGACGGCATTCCTTACGTGGAAAAATGTAGTCCTGACGCGGACAAATCGGAAAGAAGTTGGTATTCCTTACGTGGAAAGATCAGAGTCCTTACGTGGACATATCAAGAGCCTCCCTTACGTGGAAGAAAAAAATGGCTTCCTTACGTGGAAAGACGAGTTTATTCCTTACATGGAAGGATGGAGTCCTCACGCGGACATATCAAGATTGATTCCTGACGGGGAAAGAAATGGGTTATTCCTGACGTGGAAGAGTTTAGTCCTGACGCGGACAGATCAAAGAAGTTATTCCTAATGTGGAAGAAGAAGATTTACTCCTTACGTGGAAAAATTGGGGTCCTTACGCGGACAGATTCAAGAAGTTGATTCCTGACGTGGAAAAGATCATATTCCTTACGTGGAAAGATTGGAGTCCTGACGCGGACATGTCAAGTGGTATTGGAGTCCTTACGCGGACAGATTGATATAGTTCTCCTTATGTGGAAAGAAGATTGCTTCCTGACGTGGAAAGATGAAAGGGTTAGTCCTGACGTGGACAGATACAGAAGAAATGATTCCTAACGTGGACAGGTGTTACTCCTAACGTGGAAGAGTTTTATTCCTAGCGTGGACGATTCAGTTTATGGAAATGCAGACGAATTATCCCCAGCGGAGTTGTCGAGACTTTTCTGGGTTAACAGCAAGTGGAGTCCTAACGTGGACAAGGTTTTAGTTGAGATTTCTTCGTATTGATGACAGACAGAGTCCTAACGTGGACAAGCAAGCCATCTGTTATGACAGAGTCCTTTTCAGAGCAATGAAGACAATCCCCAACAGTCGCACGAGATCAGTGGGTTGCCGTAACAGTCAGATTCAGCTGATGAATGTCGTTCCCCAAGCAGGAGCGCAATTTAGTTTTGCGGTTGGCAAATTTCTGGTTTCACTGGTATTCAACCGTCTCGTACCGCGAATGTGTGAAGGCTCCGGGCTCTTCACCCAATCGGGTCCAAGCCGCTTGAATAGGGGCAGCTGTTGCACCCTAAAATTTGCCCAACCTTATTCCTTGGGTTTATGTTGTAATATCATTGGCATTTGCATATAGAGTCATGTACATAGACTAACCATCTGCATAGCATAAGCATAGCAAGTCATTCAACAGGGGACCAATCATTATTCTCATCTCTAGAGGCCTATCAAGAGGTTATTATCCCAATTCAATCTCATTCAAGTCATCAGGAAAGAATTTGAAAGCAAAGAGCTCAGCAGATCAAGCCTTGAGTCCATCTCCTAGCTGAGGGTATCTGAGGGTCAACAAGAGGGTTGTGAGCTGTGAGTTGAAGGCATGGAGAGTATCTAGACCTTATGAGAGACTTAGAAAGTCATTTGGAGAAGGAGACAAGTCATTGATGAGAGCACAAGAGCTATAACTGAAGGCAGTCAACTAGGGTTTCATCTGGGTCAACCCTAGGTCAACCCTAGGTCAATTGACTGATTTAAAGGGCATTCAAGTCTAGTGGAGAGATGTGGAGTTCATAATTTGACATGGAGAATAAGGATGTGGAGATATGCCAAGGAGAATTCAAGAGAAATCAAGGAGAAGAGGAGTTTCTAAATTAGGGTTTCTGTGTAAAATCCCCTAGTTTAGGTCAAATTTCCAAGCAAGATAAGTCAAAATGCTAGCTTCAAATGGCTTCTTGGCCAACATGGAACTTGTATAGGATCTCAAGACCTTTAATTTGAGTGGTGGAAGACATCAAGGAGATTTATAGAACTCAAGTTATGGTCCTTGCAAGTTATAGGTCATCTGAGGTATCTGAAATTTTGTCTGTGAAAGTGACTTGACTTCCAAGCAATTTTTACCCCTCAAGGAGATTTCAAATGAATTCTTGGTCAACATAAGAATTGTTCCTCATTGTCTTAGCTTTCTAGAATGGTATAGCATGCCCTCATATGATGTGTGGAACTCAACTTATGGTCTTGGCAAGCAAAGGGTATTTTGGGCATTTGTGAATTACAGGTCATTTTAACCTATGTCCAAAACTCATACAAGGAGGCCTCAAATGGAAAAACTTACAACATCAAACTTGCTCCAAATGAGATTTTAAGTCTAGAAAGAAGGTCACAAATTGTTGGAAAAGCTCATAACATGAAGTTGCATGATTGGTCCAAATTTGAACTAAAATGGCTTATAATTTGAATAAAGTCAAGATGAAAAATGGTTTGGGAGATTTCTAAGTCCAAATGGAGACTTCCAATATATGATTTTGAATGGAAAAGACATTCTAAAGACAATGGTTCAAACACTTTTTTGAGTTTAGTGTAAGATTTCAAAGTTATCCTTGGTTGCTTGTATTTTAAGAAACATAGCCAAAATGAATCAAAGTTGGAAGGCAAGGGAATGTGTAAGATGGATCTAGAATGTTCATGTGAGCCCTATATATTCATGAAATGAAGATTGATCAAGGGTTGGCTTCATTTTTCACCAAGAATTTCCCAAATTCTCTCATTCTTTTTCATTGAATTTTCACTTCAATTCCTCAAATTCTTCACCAATCATCATCAAAATCAACTTCATTATACTGATTCATCATCATAGATCAGAATTCAACCAAGAACAAGGTGTGATCAATCCATTTTCGAGCACTTCCATCATCAACATCAAAATTGCAAATTCAGTTGTAGATCAAGATTCAAGCCAAGGTTCATTCAAGTGTTGCAAACAGAAGCAAGTAGAGCAATTGTAGATCAGGATCCAAGCCTCACAAGTCTCAGATCCACGAATTTCATCACCATCCACAAGCTTTCACACCAGGTACATTTTCTCTGCCACAGCTTGAATTAATTAGGTTAGCATGATTTTATTAGTTTAGATATAATGTAGGATGTTAGTAGAGCAATTAGGTTGAGTTTGGAGTGGTTTGATGATGATTCATAGCAGGTGCACCAAACTGTTAGGACCTAGAACTCGTGGTTTAGTGCATTAGAATCTTAGGTTGTTAGCGCAGGATAATCACCATTAGGCATAGATTAGATTAGGATAAGTTTGATGGAGAATTGTGATGGTGAGTTGCAGAGTGTTTTCATGGAGTCAGAAGTTGTTGCTATCGGGTTTGTTGATTTGTTGAGTTTCAAAGCAAGCAAAGACCATAGGATTATAGAGGGAGAGATCCTGAGCATTTTTCATGTTTACATCGTGTTGATTCATGGCCTGTAGAGTGAGAACCGATTGAGGGAAGTTTGCTCGTGCATGAGCTTTCATGGAGGAAACCCTAAGTCTCATGATCAAAGGAGGAAGACGAAATCGTGTGCGTCCATTTCATGTTGGACCTTTGACTTGGGAGGCCATCGTGTGGCTCTCGTTTGAAGCAGATTTTGGAGGGAGATGAGGTGGTGCCCTAAACGCACCGTTTCATTAATTGAAACGGGCGGGCCTGAATGTGGTGTGCTATCCCCACCCCCAGTAATAGGCCCATTGTCAATTTGAACGTGATTCTATTCCTATTTTCACCCCCTGCGCTGTTGTTAGTTTTATTAATTCTGAAATGGTTTTGGGCTTAAGCCAATGTGCTACGCGCACCCCCTGTTTGCTGGCCCATCTTGATTTTAACTGCGCGTGCCTTCTATTCAGACCCCCCTCCCTTTATTTTATTATATCCTTTTATTTTCTTTAATTCTTTTTATGCATTTTCATTAATTCATAATAAATACATAAAAAAATCATTCTTGATCCATTCTTTTTACATCATTTTCTTTAGGATGTGTAGAAAATTTTCATTAAATAAAATTGCATTTTTATTTTTATTTCATATTTTTTTCATATTTTCTAAATAAATGTCATTTTAAATAGCTTCATTTCATGCATGATTTTATTAATTTTTGTTCTATTAAATGCTTTCATATTTTTTGTTCATTCTTTTTAGGGTGTTTAGATGAGACATTGAACTTGTAGATTCAATTTAGTTCCCATTTTTAGGAATTAATTTTAGGTGCTTAATGTAGGCTTGAACAACATGAACAAATTAGGGTTTTTAGGTGATGACTTAGGAAGTTTGATTTCATTTCCCTTAGGACTTAGGGTTTGAATAGATTAGTTATGGGACTATAGGGGCTATGGGTAGCTATTAGATCCCTTAGAAAAAAATCAGGATTCCCCTACTGCTATTAATACTGTCTGTATATCTGATTGACTGGTGTGGTGTGCCCTCTGGGGATTATTGCTTGCTTGTTTGGGTATTGGGATTGTCTGGGGACCTGGGAGAGCTGAAGACTTGAGGAGATGAAGACCATTGGAGATCCAAAGACTGAAGATCCACTGCCAGAGTGGGAGAGTAGGTTCTTGCTGGCAGCTGCTGAGGAGACTAGGGTTTAGGAGCTAGGCAGAGCTCTAGATTAGAAAGTTTGTTTCTCAAACATGGAATGCCTTGTCTGCATCCATCCTTTCTCTATGATTCAAAGTCTCTTTCAAATATCCACCTCCTTCCTTTGGAAGGATCAGTGAATATATTTGAAAGATAGAACTTTTGAGAGGAAACTTTCTGTTTAATGTTAACAGTTGATGAACCACCCTTGGTAGGTAATTGACTGTTTAACATTCATTCTCTTCACTCTTGTGACTAATCCCTCATCCTGGAGGTTTGAGCATGAAGAAAAGCCATTGCAGATGGAAGACTGATGATCAAAGCCCTTGCCTGAAGGTCATGGAGATGGAGATTGATGCTTGTTGAAGCCTGTAGCTGATTGGAGATTACTTGAAGCTAGATGTTGAGTCAGAGCTGCTGATGCTGTTTCTTTTGCTGTTGTATTTCATTTGCTGATGTATTGATTGGTTTTCCGGACTGTATTGTTTGCTGTTTACCCTATTGGGTTGAAAGTGAAGCCTGTTCACTTTTGCCTATTGTTTTCTAGGTTCGAGGTTGAGTGGGACTCCCTTGCCTCGCTTGTACTGTTGCATCCATGCATTTTACTGTTTTACTGTATATATTTGTTATTGTTTCTGTTTCTGCCTATCCCGTAGGATCTCTGTTTCTCTCTGTGCAAGAGAGGAGCATGATAGACACTAGGTCTTAACCCATGCATGATAACATTAGGTTAGTTTGTTTCCCTTTGCAACCGTAGGTTAGAGTTCTGTCTCTTTCTTTCTCAAAACAAACAGAAAAACACATAAAGATTTCAAACACAATAAAAGACACTTCTTTCGTAAAAGAATGTGAACTCATCAAAACGTCATTTTTGTCCGCTGGGACTGTTAATCAGAAAACCCTTTTTCAGAAGGAATAAAATCAATCAAGGCAGACTTGTGTCGTACGTGGCCCGAACTACGTTTGCTCTGATCTTCCATGCTGTGTGGAAGTACGTAGGCATAGGATGCGATATCCTAGCGAGCAACCTTCCCCTCCTTTCCCGTAGGTAGGCGAACTACGTTGACTCTGATTTCTCGTTCCAGACGGGAATACGTAGGCATAAAGTGCGATACTTTGCCGAGTCATTTTTTATTTTCATTTTCTTTTCTTTTAACCCCAGACCTTTAGCGTAGATAGAATAACAATCCATACCCGAAAACAAGCGTGGATCCCGTCGAGTACGACGGACGTGAGGGGTGCTAATACCTTCCCCTTGCGTAACCGACTCCCGAATCCAGGTTTTGGTTGCGACGACCATACCTTTCCCGTGTTGTGCGAGGTTTACTCTGAGCGTTTCCTTTCCCTCCCGTGGGATAAATAACGCACGGTGGCGACTCTTCTGTTCAGCCGGCGCCGATTTTCGCAGTAGCGACAACTGGTATTTAGTGAATGGTTGGCTAGACGAGAACTGGTTCTGAAGTGATTTAGGTTACAAAGTTCTAATGGGTAACAGATTCAGGCTGTAGATAATGACAAAATGCAAGGATATGAAGATTCCTAGCAATGGAAGGGAGGTCCTTTGCAGCAAGGATTTTTCATAAGGCTAAGGTTATTTGATAGGGTGATGGCATGATTCCCCGACACTCGTCTTGAACTCAACAGTTGCTGACAAAATGGAACTTGGTTGAGTAACTTGAAAGCAAGGAAAGGTCTTTCCCCAGTGTAGTTCAACTTGCCATGAGATGACCTCGAGATGGCTTGCCCCAGAGTTTGCGTCACAAAAGGATTTGTCCTTGATTAACTGACTCTTAGAATGGTTGACCTCAATGTACTCTCGAGGGAGCTTGCCCTTGAATAAGTGTTGAAGCAACTTAACTTGTCCAGATTGAACACTAGAGGGATCTTCCCTTAATCAAAAAACCTCTGGGTGACTTGCACCTAGTTGTAAAGTCTCGAGGTGATTCACTTCTGATCAACCTGTTCTTGAATGATTTTCCCCATAATCAACTGATGCTTGGGGATTTGCCTTAGATTGACTGATTCCATATTCACTGGATGTCAATACCCCATATCCTCTGTGCTACAAGGTATACTCGATTATGATTCAGACTGCTGAATGATTCAGTCCTCTTCAAATGCCCCTTGTTGGAATTTCCTCAGTGTTAATTACTGACCTACAATTAAAATGTTTGTTCACAAATGGTAATTTTAATGTGATGCTCTGTATATTCTGAAAAAATAAATCATTATTAGAATGATGTGATAGTGTGTGACGAATGGACCAATAGTCCAGATGCAATGCCGATTTAGCTAGTGAAAGATACAACAAGAAGAAGATTAGCAAATCTTCTAGGAGTCAGTTTATGTAACCTTGTTGTAGTATGCTTTCAGAATAAACCCCGCCTCAATTAGGTTTTTTGAGGGTTATAACATGGTATGGTTCACGGTTATTGAAACAAAGGATGAAGGCTCAAAGTTTGACTATTACCCATCCCTTCTTCGTGATGATCTCTAGTCCTACGTTCAGCTAACTTTGCACAAGCGCTCACTTTTCATAAAGTTTATTGAATGGTAAGAGTGATGGTTAAGGAACCCACAAGGTTCTCGAAGTGAAAATCACCTCTCTATCTTTGGTGTCTGTAGTCACCCGACATTGTTCTTGTTCGAGGATTTTTCCTTTTTGATCCTTCCTTTTTATTCTTTTGTTCCCTAATTTTTTTCTGGACTGATTGTTTTTGAATTTTTTCCAATTTTGAAGTCCAGCAGGATGCCCTAATTTTTTCCTAAGTCGTTTGTTTTCAAGTTTTTCGACTTAGCAGGCTTTCTTCCTTTTTCTTTTTTTCTTTTCTTTTTCTCTTTGAAACAAGTCGCGTGACACTGGTTGTCTTGATTTCTCCGAAAGGGTTGTGACTGTCTCACTCCTGTTTGGTGAGGTACGACCTTTTGAGAGGGATATGATGTGATTGGTCCTTGAATCGAGACACTCCTCTTGAAATTCAACCGCTTGGACAACTACCCTGCCCCAGGTTCAGATGTGAGGGTTTGAAAGTCCAAAAGAAACTCCTACTTCTAGGCTCGAAGTGGCTAACTAGGGACTAACTCCTTATCTCTCCGGTGTTTAAGGGGATTTGAAACAATGCTTGTACATTATCAACATGATTTTATTTCAAAGCATACGATCAACAATTTTGGGTATTCAGTTTTCTTCATCCTCCCTCCAATCTTTGCTAAAACAACAGTGATAAAGAAAGAAGGAAAGAGGTGTATGTGTATGTGCTTTGCACTAAATGATAAGAATGAGTGAATGCGACATGATTGATTCATAAAATGCATAATCACTTCATTAATACTACCATTCAAAACAACAATGTTTAAAAACAAGTAGAAATTAACAAGAAAGAAACTACAAATGCAAATGATAAAGGTTCTCAAGGACTGCCAATGTTGAGGATGTCTGACTGTCTGGACCACTGGCTTTTTAGAATATGACCCTTGAAGTCTTAGAGCTTCAACAGATGAGAGGTTGACATGCACAACCAAATTTCCTTCTGGAAAAGATATGTACCCTTTGTCAATCAACTATTGTACCTTGGCTTGGAAGGCTTTGCAATCTTTAATTGAGTGCCCCATGGATCCTCCATGATAACCACACTATACATAGGGATTGTACCCAGAAGGGTAAGGTTCTGGAAATGGCTTAAGAGACTTAGGCTCTACCAATGAGTTTTGAATTAGATGTGGCAAAAGTTGACTGTACGACATAGGGAGTGGATGAAGAGGAGCATTCCTTCTTTCCAAGTTGTTGCGAGGCCTATTCTGATTCTGGCGCTGATTCTAATAACCTCGGCCATGAGCTTGTTGATTTGCATGAAGAGCGACCCAAGGCTTTTGATATGGTACCCTAGGCACGGTTGTTTATCCATAAGAATAACATGACACTAGAAATAATGATTGTTGGGAAGATGAAGAACCAAAAGATTTCACCGGTTCACCTTGATAATACTCAACATCTTCCATAACTGCATTGATTACATCCTCTTCTTCCTCTTGGGAGTTCTTGAGGGATTCAGTTTCACTGGCCTGACTGCTCGAGACATCCTGAACTTTTCCACTCCTTAGGCCACTCTCAATGCGTTCTCCTGCTATTATCAAGTCAGAGAAGTTTGAAGTCTAACTGCTGATCAATTTATCTAGGTATGGACCTTGCAAAATATTCATAAATAGGTTAACCAATTCTCTGTCTAGAAGCTGTGGTTGCACTCTGGAAGCCAATTCTCTCCATCTCTGAGCATACCCTCTGAAGGATTCATTGTTATCTTGAGACAAGCTTTACAACTGCATGCGACTGGGATCCATGTCAAGAATATATTTGTACTGCTTCAGAAAAGCCTTAGCTAAGTCCAACCATGATCGAATGCAACCACTCTCTATCTGCATGTACCAACTCAAAGATGCCCCACTCAAATTGTCTTGAAAATAGTGGATCATTAGCTTATCATTATGAACAAATAAGGTTATTCTTCTGCAAAACATCACCAAATGTTGTCTCGGGCAGCTATCCCCCTTATACTTCTCAAACCTCGGTGCTTTAAAATTTTGAGGTAATACTAGGTTGGGTACCAGGCACATGTCCGAAGCGTCGATACCAATAGTATCTTGAAATTCCAAGGATTTGATTTCCTCATCTAACACACGATATCTTTCAGCAAATTCAAGAGCTTTCAGGTCCTTAGTTTTCATCATTAGGACCTCCCTTTGGGAATTTAACACAGAAAATGTAAAACTACGATAGTCAGTAGTATCAAGGGAAGAGGAATGTCCATTTTAGACAACAAACTATTCATGTAAACCCTGATTCTCGACAGAGAGCTGCACAGACTGAGCTTGAGTAAGGTTGTTCACTTGTGGAGAATCCTCATCAGAAAGAAAACCATACAGAGGGTTAGTTGTCACAGTAAAACCTGGTGGGGTCAATATTCTGGAGATCGTTCACTGACATAGCTACCAATAGCTCCTAACTTGACCTTACTTCTTGACAATGCTTGATCCTGCTTCAAATATTTTGTCGTCTTTCAATAGTCACCACTTGTTCGAAATGAGTACCGGGGAATCAACTAGAAAACCAAGGACAAAGGTGGAATGAGAGTTCTGGCCATATGAAGAATGATATGCAAAGTGATGCAGAGATGTTTATGCTATGCAATGAAAAAGACATGGGATCAAAGCTTCCATAAATTTTGAGTAACCACTGCATTGTTAGCTGAATAAGACTATAATTCGGCTCAAACAAGGAATCCAGAATACCGTAACACTGAGATAACCAGAATACCATAACACTGAGATAACCAGAATACCAGGCTCAAAATACCAAGTTCAAAGGTCCACACTGATAAGAGAACCAAAAAACTAGGTAGGTTGAAAGTCAAGGTTTCCTGCAAAACCCATCCCCTCTCACATGGGGGTTCTAGTCTTGGGCATACGTCAATCCTAGCAGGTCCTCAATATCACGGACTCTCAGGTCGAGAAATGATGATATGTTCACCATTTTTGGTTTGGCATCATCATCAATCAAGAAGGCCTCAACCGATTTCCAATGAACGGTTTTCAGAGTCATAAGCTCTCTAAGTCAACACCCTATCATATGCATCGGACGTACATGATAGAGTATCTCCAAAGAAAACCTCGTTTGGACGTGAATTTTGTGCCAATTATACATAGCCAGACACCATGCAAGTCCCACTACTCTCCACTCTAATCCTAAGTGTATACTTGTCGCGGTGAAATTTGGATACCAAACTATTAATTAGTCTGAATCTTTAATTCATTTGCAACCGAACTTTGTTTTGTCCAAAGGAAGGGATAAAGATCGAAATTCCCACAATGCAATGCAAATGCAAGGTTTAGAGAGTTATAGGTTCAGGGGTAGGTTAAACTTAGGGAAGGTGCTAGCATCCTAAGTTTCTGTAGTACTCTACAGGAACCTCTTATTTTATGTTTGTTTATTGCTAAGGATTATTTGCTTAATGGTTAAAAGACCCTAAGGGTTTATTTCTAAGTATACTCGATAAGATATCGCATCTTATGCCTATATATCCTTACGGGAGTGGAATCAGAGTATCTGTAGTTCCCCTAAAGGGTTTGAGGAGTTCTTTGATTGTGGTCAAAGTTTCTACGGGTTTAGGGTAGTTTGATTGATTGAGTTTAGGAGAAAAGGTGCGTTGTCATTTTAAGGGAGATTTAACCGCCACAAGTGTAAGAGATTGTATTGTTGTGGGGTGGAGATTCTATCTCGCTTAAGATGATTAACATCTATTTCTCTATTGTGTTTGAATATTGTATTATTGTGGAATTGTTTTGTTTCTATGTTGTAAAATAAAGACAAAGGTCCTTCCTATGGGGTAGGATCTGTCCTAAAAGATCGACTTGAATGGGGTCAAGGATCAAGGGGATTATGGTGCAAATGAGATGCAATACACACAAGTATTAAGTCGTGTGTAGGTTTTTCCTTTGGACGGAATGCGATAAGATAAGATAAATGCGGTAACGTAAATTGTTGTAAAATAAATTGCAGAAATAATAAAGGGGCAAATAAGTAAAGCATACACATACGCATGAAAGTGCTGAAGTGTGTGAGAGTGAATTGTGAATGTGAGTGTGCACGATTGATTGGATTTTTACGATGTTAGTTGATTTTAGTTAGTCGATTTTAAGCGAGAGGTTGTTTTTAACTGGATTGATTTTAGGTGAGATTATTTTAGATGAGGTTAAATATAATTAAGGTCTAAAGTTGAATAAGACGTTATAATGGTTTACTGATTTTTTAGAACTTAGGTGAAATAATATATTTATAAAAAGAATCTAATGTGAGAAAATTAATTATAGTAAAAGGTTGTTTTTTATTATACTCCTAGAAAGTTTAATATTAAAATACAATTAGATATAAATTATATAAAAATTTTTTGAGTAAACAAAAATCTAATAAGATGCTATTTTAAAAAGATTAACTAGTAATTTAGTGCAAAAAAATTTTTAAGTGAATAAAGGAGATTAATTATTATTATTTTTAGGAAAAAGGCCTAATCATTAAGATAAAGAAATTGATTTATTAGTTTAAATAAAATAGTATAATAAATAAAATAGAATAAAACCTAAGAAATTATGCGATAAAAATTAAATAAAAACTGATTTATTAAGGTTAATAATTATTTTAAAATGGTTAGCTAATTGATAATAAAAGTTGTTTAGTTATTAATATAAAAAAGTTTTTAATTGGATTAACAAAAGAAAAGCTGTTAATTAGTATGAATTTTAAGGTTAATTAAATAAATAAAAAGATAACTAATTAATTAAAAGGGTTAAGAGTGGATTAGAACTATTAGTTAAAAAAAGGATTAAAATGAAAAGGTGATTAACGGTTAAGTGTGTGGTGAGTGTGGTTGTGTGTGTGATGAAACTGCAAACCGCAAAACACAAACGACACAAATCGTGAACCCTAGCCCCTCTTTCAGTCTCCCCCCCCCCCCCCACCCAAATCGATCCTCTCCAATCCTTCCTTCAATCGCGATCGGTTCTCCTTCCCTCATCATGTTTCGAACCTTAAAACAAACATCAGAAGCATCAATAGTTTAAAACACGGAAGAGGATTGAGCATTACCGAAGGTTAATGGTCACGGCTGCGTTGGAGATGACGAGAGTATGATGTTCCGTCCGTTGAACTCGGGGCGGTTTGGATTCGCAGCAAATGGAATTGCTTCTTTCAACGAAAAGAAGATGAGTTACTTCTTCTCTCAAACTAGGTTTTCGAACTAGCTTTGTGGCAATCTCAATTCCTTACGATAATTTTTTTTGACCCCTTCTTCTTCTCGTTTCTCCCCTTATATAGGTCTCTGAATGAAAAACATATTTGGATGAATATTGAATGCTAACTTGAATGTTGATTTAGGGTTTCCAGATTGGGATGAGTCAGATTCGAAAAATATCCCTAATTCGTCTGATTGCTATAATGACCTATTAATTGACATTTCAATCTTTGATTTTGTGATTCAATTTGAGATTGGATTTGATTTGATTCTGAATCGCATCTTCTATTTTTCAGGGAATATCCTCTAACGGTTTTGATTCTGTGATTATGACCTGGCAGGTGTAGGTGGTAATGGTCCTGGGCTAGAAGTCGGATTAGAAGCCCAGAGGGGAAACTCGTGCTTGATGCGTGTCTAGCGAGAACTTCCACGAAAAAAATGCTGGTGGTAAAGAGTAGCAACTGCAAGCTGAACGCAGAGTATATTCTTTTCCAATTCCATCTATATTCCTTTGGTTTTTGTTTAATTTGATGTGTTTCTAAACATCTTTTCCCTTTCATGTGTATGATGATGATATCTGGAGTAACTCAATGTGCACGTTGTTGTTCTCGTCCTGGTTATCTCGGTCTGCATTGGGGTATGGCAAGTGATGGACTTCAAGCTCCAAGTCGTTATGTTTTTCATCTTTGTAACAACTTCAGACTCACCTTAGGTCTGACTTGTGTAAGCTCCCTACTTGGTTTCAAACTGGAATATGTGAAGAACACTGGCTACTCCCATTTTGAAAAGGACTGCAGTATTGCTGCTATCAGATTGCATTATGTCTCTCAACTCAACTGAGTGGAAATATTTCTTAGGACCTCCATTCACGTTCTACTCGAGTCATTGAAATTTGTCTAGGAAGAAATCGCTCCAGAAGTGAATTCCCACTAGCGTATGATTCAGGTGTGCTAATAGATCCAATCTCCGCCAAGATTTGTAATGCGGAAAGCTGAGAGGTATCATCCTTTCCAACGGGATAATTGCTCAAAATATAATCATGCTGCAATTGTACATAGGACAACTGCACAAACATTTGATTTGTCACAGCTTCATCAGATTCACGAAGTAGCCTTTTCTTGAATATCAGTTTACAGTGCCAGGTATCTCTCTTATTTTGATCTTTAGCTGCTTTAAATTGTGCCAGGAGATCCCTAATATATTTGTTATCATCTAATCCAATGTACTCCGCATTCCCAGGGTCAGATGATTTGGAACTTGTAACAACTTTACGACATTCAAATAGACTAAAGCTAGAGTATGTAGGCAGTTTAAAGAGTCCTGCGAGTTCCTTGACAGCATCGGCAACTGTTGTTGACATGTTGTACGTAATTTCTTCAAATGTTTCGTCTAAGGAGAACACTACACTTGTAAGCTTTGTCCAAGGTATTACATGTCTAGAACCAACCTTAACAAAACGCTTCAAAGCATTCAAGGAGTTTAACGCAAGGGCTTGAATTTCGAAAACAGTAGCTACACCATGTGCTATGTTATGAACGTATTCTGACAGATAAGCTAAAATATCTTTACTAGGTGACATGGAGGTTGCACATACATACATAAGTTCCCATGACTTGATCAAGTAATACCTGTCAGGGTTATTTCTTGTTTGTTCTCTTGTTTTTCTTTGTGTGCAGTGGTCTAATTCTGTTTGGGTGATGCGTGGTCATTTGCAGGAGCTCTTGGATCGATTCTTATCTTGCAGGCCAACTGTGTTGGCGAAGAATGGCTGTATGGTTTGGTTGTTTTGTATCCGCTAGTTAAGGAGAGCTTTCAGCTGTATGTGGATACATATGAGGCTTTGGCTGTGTTGCTTAACAAAATCCTTGACATGGAGTACTCTGGTTGCGTGAAGGCCTTTGATGCTTATGCGAGTTAATGCCAACGGATCGTGGGAAGCCTTTCCATCAAATGGACAGCCAGAAGTAACTTCAGCTTGGCAGACCCCTGCTGCAGAACCTGGGAAAGCTGATTGGCAAATGGCGCTGCGGAGGGTGTTGTCGGTAGTAAAGGTGAACAACATTTCCTTCACGTTTTGTTATTTACTCGCATCTCAACTGGGGATTAAAAATTGCCTTGGATATGCTTAGATGTACCTTGTTATAAAGTTTACTCCGCAAATACCATTACTCATTTTTCTTGGCTTTGAATTAAACTCAAATGGTAGTAGTGGGAGCTCATTCCCAATGACCTGTTGACGTTTCAATGTTGTTATGGCAGGTCTCGAGATCCACCGGTGAATTCTTCAAATGGATGAGTTCGAAATTGCTCTCGTCAATATTTGCTAGAGGAACATATGTCTCGCTGGTTCGGATTTGTGACGGGATTGATCTGCAATTAATGATCAATGATGGGGGTCCAACATAGCTGACGGTTGAAGCGTCCATGTCGTAAAAGAGCAAAGCCTTGGCAGCAGTAGTGCTTGAAAATTGCAGCTAGGAACAATCCGCTTAAACTTGTAGGAAGTTTGGATTTTTTGTAATAGTTGTCAAGAGTCTTTGTAATAGCTTTTGAGAAATGAAGCCAAATTTCATTTAATTTAAATCTTCATTTAAATTCTTTTGTGGCCCTCTGTTGTATATAAATTTTGATGCATAAAATGTCATAGCATGTGGTTTTGAGACGATAGTTCTGAACATAATATCCTTGGAGTAGAAACTGTGGATCAAAGGATATGGCCTTGTAGAGTTCTGGTATCTTCAAATTTTGAGTTACTACTTTATGATATTCATAAAAATAATAGAATCTCCTTGAATTTACAACTTGGGCACTTTAAATAATCTTGGATCCACCATACGGATATGTACTTTGTAATTGGGCCCAATTTCGTATATGACATTTACAACTTAAATGAGCAACACGATTTACAATCTCACGTTAGAGCATGAAACTTTGCTTGCCAAAACTCATAGATTTGAGGATGAGCCAAAAAGTAACTTGAATGAATCAGATCTTAAGTCTTTTTTTACCCTTACAAAGAAAGATTTAAATGATGATGACATGGTGCACAACCCGCAAAGAAACAAACCCAAATAATGATACTAAACACCAAAGGAGGGAACACCCCAATTCTCCTCGTGATACATACTAAGGCTCTTGAAACCCTTGAGTAAAGTGACGTTAATACGTTCCAACCCGAATGCCATAGAAGAAGCAGTTGGTCAATCTTATAAGGATCAAACCAGTATAAAACTTTTAGGGTCTTGAATCACATTGATTATGTCCTGAAAGGATGGGCTGTGAGAATAAGTAGAATCTACCCTTGAAATCAATGTTCCTATTTAAGTTACTTCTATCCGGAGATATGGGGATTGAAATCTCCGTCTCGACGAGATAGGAGGGACTTAAATACCAACATAGCACAAATTTTTAGCCCTAAGACGCCACCAAATGCATATGATATGAGTTGATATGAAAAGGAAAGACAGACTGTCCTGTGAGGAAAAGATATCTCATGGGAGAAACCAGATATAAAACACGGGATTAACAGGCTCAACAAAAGGAGACTCCACGAGGCCAGGAAACAACCACCAATGGGGAAATCTCCAGAAGCATAATAGTAACTCATACACCAAGGATATGGTGATTTGGACAATAGGAGAGAAACTTGTAATCGAAGGATAGACTTACTACCATAATGTGGTGGTCGGTAATAATCCAAATGAATTTTCTTGATCGAGTCAATAATTCAGTTCTATTTCGTATTCTTTTTTTTCTTTATTTTTGAAATCCAACCTGAAATAGTAAAATGTGTAGACCTCCCCACGCCTCATGGTCTGGGTACCATGAACGGGTCTCAGCTTCTGGAAAAAAAAACCTCCCCACGCCTCATGGTCTGGGTACCATGAACGGGTCTCAGCTTCTGAAAAACACCTCCCCACGCCTCATGGTCTGGGTACCATGAACTGGTCTCAGCTCTAAAAAATACCTCCCCACGCCTCATGGTCTGGGTACCATGAACGGGTCTCAGCTGTAGATGTCATTGTAGTTGTAGATGTTGCTGTAGATTGTAAATGTCGTTGATGTAAATGTAGATGTAGTTGTAAATTGTAGATGTCGTTGTAGTTGTAGAACTTGTAGATGTAATTTGTAAATGTATTTTATAATTCGAGATTGTAAAGCTTCACCGGGGATCTTCGGAAGAGATGTGAGCCGGTTGAATTGTAATGTATGTCTTCTCAAATAAAGAAAGGCTAATCTGATAAACTTCTTCGACTTCTTCGGGGAGATGTCACTTGATGGAAGTAAACTTGGTGATGTACTCACTGGGGGAATACACTTCTATGGAGTGTCCTTGTTGTAGTTGTAAAATACTTATTGTGAACTCTCAAATAAAGAGAAGTGTTTTGTAATGTCTTCGGTAAACTTCTCTAATGGATTTATGAAGTGATGTCATTTGATGAGTTGATAATGTTGAAAAACTCACTAAGGGTACATGAACTATCTTGTAGAGAACATCGCCTGTCGTTTTGAATAAGATCTTAGTCAAAACGAGTTGCTCAAATAAAAAGATTGTTTATAGTCCGAGAGTAGATGTTCGAGAAAATATCGTGATGCTATTGTCGGAGTGATGTGAATATTCTTCTTGGGGAATAAGGTGCAAAATAGATGCACACTTAACCCATGCTTAAACGTTAGAGATGTCCACGATGTGATTGCCAGAGACCGAAGTTCAATTCGGGAAGTAGCCAAAAAGAAACTGTCAAACAAGACTCGACCATTGAGGTATGAACTCAAATGGAATTGTACTAAAATAACCATCTTCCATGAGGGTTGAACTTCATGGGGAAGATAAAACATTGTACTCTTTCTACCTAGGGTTAACAACTCTATTTGGAGAGATAAGACAAGCCCAAACACCTGGAGATAACCGCGGCCAAAGCGATGGAAATAAAACAAACACAAAGAATGCAAAATGCACATGCCATGTTGTCTACTTATATGCTATGCGTATGCTGACGGACCGGGAGAGGCGAAATAAACGCCTCAAATGGAGGGGTACTCAAACAAAATCTCCACAGATCTCTTATCACCTGTAAATAGAATATCTTGAACGGAGATAGCCTTCATGTCCGGATAAAATAAATATCCTCTCATCTCGGAGAACCACATAAGATTGTTGCTCCTCCACGGGTGAAATAAACGCCCATGGTCATCCTTTTGTTATTCATATATCAAGTAAAACATAAAGTTTTAAAAAAGTTTAAGTCAACCTGGATTTTGCTATCAAGAATAAAGACCTTTGATAAATGAAAACTTTTATTGAATGGTGGTCCGCAGAAAGGCGTGACCCCAATATTACAGTGTTGGAAAATAATAGAGATTACATCAAGGGAATAACATCTTGCTCTTCTTAAGTTAACGAGAACTCCTCGGGTTCTAAGCGAAATACTTTCTGATAGTGTCCGTATTCACCGGGCGGGTGATTTCTTCTCCGTCCATTGTTGCTAACATCAAAGCACCTTCTGACAAAACCTTTCTTACCACGTATGGTCCATCATAGTTCGGGCCCATTTTCCCCTGACGTCAGTGAGAAAAGACTGAATCTTCTTGAGCACAAGATTGCCTTCTTTGAATACATAGGGTCGAACTTTCTTCTCAAAAGCTTTCTTCATCTTTTGCTGATACAATTGTCCATGGCATAGCGCCGCCATCCTCTTTTCTTCGATTAAGTTCAACTGGTCGTATCTATTCTGGCACCACTCAGCTTCTGATAACTTTGCATCCATCAAAATCCTCATAGAAGGAATTTCGACTTCTATCGGGAGTACTGCTTCCATACCGTAGACAAGTGAAAATGGAGTTGCCCCAATCGATGTGCGTATCATCGTGCGATACCCATGTAAGCGAACGGGAGCATTTCATGCCAGTCCTTATAAGTAACGACCATTTTCTGAATGATCTTCTAGATATTCTTGTTGGCGGCTTAAATGGCCCCATTCATCTTTGGTCTGTAAAGAGAAGAATTATGATGTTCAATCTTAAATTCTTCACACAATTCTTTTATCATTCTATTATTCAAATTGGAACCATTATCTGTAATAATCCTGCTTGGCACATCGTATCGGCAGATAAGCTGATTCATGATAAATTTGACAACCACATGTCACGTTACATTAGCGTAAGAAGCCGCTTTCGGCTCTATCATACCAATCATATCAATTCCCCACATAGAGAACGGCCCGGGGATGAAATAACATTCAACAAAGTTGGAGGCACATGAATTTTATCTGCGTAAATCTGACACTTGTGACATTTTCTAGCAAACTTGTAACAATCTGATTCCATCGTGATCCAATAATAACCAGCTCTTAAAAGTTTCTTGGCCATGGCATGTCCATTGGCATGGGTGCTGAAGGATCCTTCGTGAATTTTCGTCATTAACATATCTGCTTCTTATTTGTCAATGCATCTCAGCAAGACCATGTCAAAATTTCGCTTGTATAACACATTATTACTCAAAAGAAAACTCCCGACCAACCTTCTCAAAGTTTTCTTATCTTTGTTGGAAGCTCCCAAAGGATATTCTTGAGTTCTAAGGAATACTTCAATGTCATGGTACCAGGGTTTTCCATCTTCAACTTCCTCGACGGCAAAGATGTAGGCGGGTCTATCAAGACGTTTTACTTCAATTCGAGGACACTCGTTCCAAAAGTTCACCACAATCATTGAGGCCAAAGTTGCCAATGCATCTGCCATTCTGTTCTCATCACGAGGAATATGATGAAACTCGACCTATCAAAGAACGGTAATAGTCTTCTAGCATAATCTCTGTACGAGACTAAATTATCATGTCGAGTTACCCACTCTCCAGTGATTTGGTTGATCACTACTACAGAATCACCAAACACATCCAAATTCTTAATTCTCAAGTCTATGGCTTCCTCAAGACCCATAATGCACGCTTCATACTCAGCTTCATTATTAGTACACTTGAATGTTAATCTGGAAGTAAACAGGATGTGGGACCCTTGAGGATTCACAATAATAGCACCTACCCCTTTTCCATGAGCGTTGACAGCTCCATCAAAAACTAAACCCCATTGAGATCCGGGTTCCGGTCCTTCACCATGCAAAGGTTCCTCACAATCTTTCATCTTTAAAAACATAACATCTTCGTTAGGAAAGTCATCGTTTGAGGGTTGATAATCCAAAATAGGCAGGTGAGCCAAATGATCAGCCAAAACACTTCCTATGGCCGCTTTCTGAGTATGGTACTCGATATCATATTCGGATAACAACATTTGCCATCTAGCAATTCTCCCAGTCAAAGCGGGCTTCTCAAAAATATACTTGATAGGATCCATCTTCGAAATTAACCAAGTGGTGTGATTCAACATATACTGGCGCAAACGCTTGGCGGCCCACGCCAAAGCACAACAGGTCTTCTCTAACATAGTGTATCTTGTTTCACAATCAGTAAATTTCTTACTTAGGTAGTAAGTGACATGATCTTGCTTTCCTGTTTCATCTCGCTGACCGAGTACACAACCCATCGAATCTTCTAAAACAGTCAAATACATAATCAAAGGTCGGCCTTCAACTGGCGGTATCAGGATAGGTGGTTCAAGCAAATACTCTTTGATACTATCCGACATGGCTCAAGCCTGGCCTTCAACTATAGTAGTGTCTAATCCAGGCATATCCTGATATGACCAAGCAAACACATTGACAAACTCTTCGAGCAAAATGATCAACTGTTTCTTCACCTCAGGCTTGAGCAAAGCTCCAATTTTCACTTTCCTACGGATTTCTTCTGTTCCCAAATTGATTACCTCCTTCTAAGTCTTCCTTCATGTACGACATTCACCCCCTGTTCCTTTTTCTTTACAAACCCACTCCCATACTTCTTAACATTGCTAGGAGCACTCTCTTCCTTAGCCAACCTTCCTTCATGGACACCTTCTTCCAAGCGCATTCCCATATTAACCATTTCAGTAAAGTCACTGGGTGCACTGGCTACCATCTTTTCATAAAAGAAAGGACCAAGGGTCTTCAGAAAATTTTTGGTCATTTCCTTTTCTTCTAATGGTGGAGTGACTTGCGCGGCCAACTCGCGCCAACGCTGGGCATATTCCTTAAAATTCTCCTTATCTTTCTATGTCATAGCTCTCAACTGATCTCGGTTGGGTGCCATATCCATGTTATACTTATACTGCTTGACAAAGGCTCCTCCTAGATCATTGAAAGTTCGAATCTTCGTACTATCCAACCCCATGTACCACTTGAGCGCGGCGCCTGTCAAACTGTCTTGGAAATAGTGAATGAGTAGCTGATCATTATCAGTCTGGGCAGACATCTTCCTGGCATACATAATAAGGTGACTCTGAGGGCAAGTATTCCCCTTGTACTTCTCAAAATCAGGGACCTTGAATTTCGGCGGAACCTTGACATTTGGAACTAGGCACAGCTCAGAAGCACTTTTTCCAAATAAATCCTTCCCACGAAGGGCCTTCAACTCCTTTTGCATCTCAGAAAATTGGTCTTGAAACCCATCCATCCTTTCTTCCAAACCCACAGTTTCGGTCGGCGACCCTTGTAAAATTGGCTCATCCAGAATATAAGGAACAACGTTCACATGCGGAGATGCAGTAGTCATCACAGCAGAAACTACAGGAGTAGCTTGGACAGTGGTCATAGCAGGGATCTCAGACACAGACGGACGGTAGCCGATCGAAAAGAAATTGGGAGACAACCCCCACGGAAAACCTTGAGGCATGCTGTAGGTCACTTCGGCAACAGAAGACACCACTGGGATCGGTATTGGTGTTACTTGAGAGATCACAGTCCTCTGAACATCTTGGTTGTTGAGTGTGGCTTGATTGGACAAAGCTTCCACTAGACCATTCAACCTCTCCAAACTTTCTTTCAGAACTGCAACTTCATCACGGAGCACTTTGTTTTCTTTTTCAAGTTGGTCCATCTTTTGGCGTTGATTAGCTCGAGTGTTGTATCGATGATTCAGCTTGTCAAAGGTGAAGCAAGAGTGAGACTCTGGAATGCAAACAATGCTATGCTTATGCAAAATGCAAATGAGTATGAAACTTCAAGAAACTCAAATTATTTTTCGGTATTGTAACGTCGGAGAAAAACTTATTTTATTTTGATATTCGAAGCATTACAAAAGCAAAGTACTATTTTAAGAGTTTATTACATTGAACCAAAAGCAAAAGATAACTCGGAGATCTACTTCATATGCTCCTTCTGTGTGCGAAGTTCTTCTTCTAACTGATTAATGCGTTCTTGCAATTCGGCCTTCTCATTGATGAGTCGATCGACACATTCCTTCCAAGCCATAGAAGCTGGGGGAAGATCGTCTCTGGCGACAGTTCCAGAAGAGGTGTGAGAAGAAAATAAATCCTCTCGCACCTTCCTCTTCCTTGCAAATTCTATCTCTGGCAGCTTTTGGGACTTTTCTTTCTCTACTTTGAGGGTGAAAAACTTGTTCCTCCAAGCGGTCTTCAGTTTCCGAGCCTCATCCAAGGCGGCCTTCAACTGATCTTCTTCACTCACATCAAACCAATCAGGATCAGGAAAAGCTAATACCATAGGTTAATGAAAAGGAAACGGCATCTTGAAGTCGAGAGCTCTTTCTCGCACCCAATGTAGATATTCTTCAGAGACAGCACAATTGGGGTATCCTAAAGCAGTCCTTCCTTCCTTATTGACGTATCTCCATGCATAAATTATGACATTCTTCAAGTCTGGATCTTCTCCTTCCTTGAGAAAGACCCCTTCCAACAGAGCTTGGTCAGGTACTTCGATCATGGGATGCCCAAATTGGAGGCGAGCCAAAGCAGGGTTGTAACTTATGCATCCTTCTCTCCCAATAAGCGGTATGTTGGTGAATCCTCCGATGTTAGGAATCATACATATACCTTCATAAGTAGGGTCATACCACACAATGTCAGAGTGAGTAAGGGCCATAACTATCTCGGACCAATGAGATGTTTCTACCTCATCCCAAATAGACGGATGTCGAGTTAGGCGAGCGGTGAACCATGAATACACCAAAGCGGTACAACAAACGATATGTCCTCCTCCTTCAGCGTTCTTCAAATGGATTGAATAGTATGTGTCAGCTAGCAAGGTGGGAACCGGATTCTTGAGTATGAATAGTTTAATCACACCCATATCAACAAAATCATCAATCTTTGGGAACCAGAAAATCCCATAGACCAATAGAGCAAAGGTAGGTTCCAAGATAAGGACCACCTTTCTTTCAGCATGGTAACAGACTTTTTCGATCAAGAAATCAGCTGGGAATCCAAGGACTCCTTCCTTGGTGATTAAGTGTGCTTGAACATCTGCTAAGCTGAGACGAGTAGCGTTGGCAATTTCTTGGTGACTGGGTATCTTTTCATGGCCGGTGAATATTGGTTGGGCCGTCACAGGTATCCTCAAGAAATCAGAATACTCTTCCAGAGTCGGCATCAGCTGGTAATCCGGAAAAGTGAAACAATGATACAACAGATCATAAAACTGAACAAGAGTCTCCAACAGCCCTTCTTTCATCTTGAGCTCGAGGAAACTGAAGACTTCTCGATATTCTGTTACAAAAGCATGACGGTTCTCGATGAGATTTGCTAGCTCTCTTAAGCTTTCAATGTTAGGACTCTGAAAAATGTACTCCAATGCTTCTCTCTTGAAGTCCATGGTTACAATACCTGTGAAATAAAATTGAGTTTCTTGAAGTGAATAAAGAAAGAATGCAATGCAAGATGAATAGGACTTCATGGGATCCCAACTATTTATAAACATTGCGGTAAAAAGAAAACGTTTTATTAAATTTGAAACGGATTACAAATAATTGCTTTTAAAAGTCCCAAATAAATAGCTAAATAAAAGCTAATGAAAGCCCTAAAGAAGTTTTGAATTCCGCTGCTTGAGCTCTTCTTCCAACTGGGTCTTATCACGGATAAGGTTGTCCATAATCAGCTTCCAAATAGTACATTGTGGGTCGGAGAAAAATAAATCCTCCATGACTCTCCTCTTCTTGCAAGGAAGTAATTCTTCATCCTTCAACTGTAGCTGCTTCTGAAGTTCATCCTTCTGTTTCTGAAGTTCATCATTCTCTGCAACCCCTACTCGATACTTGTTCTTCCATGACTCTAACTCGCGTTGCGATTTCCTCAAAGCAACCTCTAACTTCTCAGCTTCGGACATAAATACATAAGTGGGCTCTCTCCTCGGAGATATAGGATCTTGACGGGAATAGGGCATCTTCAATTTGATTGCTCTCTCTCTCTCTCTCTCTGACCCACTGAAGGTAGGGCTCCAAGGACACACAATTAAGTTTCCCAGGGCTTTTCTTCCCTTTCTTATGCAAATGGTCCCATGCATCCAAAATCTTGTTTCGGAGTTCCTTATCGTCCCTAAAGAAAATGCTCTCCACTTGAACACTCTTAGGCGGTTCCTTCAACGGAAATCCCAACTGTTGACGAGCTAAGATTGGGTTGTAACTGATCCCTCCATTAAAACTGAGTAACGGCACATTAGCAAAGTCACCACAACCATCAATAATTAAAGTCTCATCATACACTCAGTTATACCAAACAATGTTCGAGTGGGTCAATGCCATAACTCTCGGAGACCAAAGCCCTCTATCGAGATTCAAAAAGGAAGTAGACCTTGGCAAGTGTGAAATAAACCACTTGTAGAGTAAGGGCACGCAACAGGTGATCATTCCCCCACCATAGAAATTTCGGAGATGCATAGAGTGATATGCATTATCCAAAAGAATTGGCACTGGATTATTCCTCAAAAAGATCTTAATCGCATTAAGGTCGACGAACCCTTCAAAACTTGGGAACAAGAATACTCCATAAATAAGTAAGGCGAAGATTGCCTCGAACAGAGTCTTGTTCGTATAATCGGCATAGAACATAGCTTTACTGATTAGAAACTTCGTAGTCAAACTGAAAATACCACCTTTACTAATTAAGTTTCCTTTGACGTCAGATACCTTTAGATAAAGGGCCTTAGCAATATCTCTTTCCTCGGTTAAGTGTGTGGTGAGTGTGGTTGTGTGTGTGATGAAACTGCAGACCGCAAAACACAAACGACACAAATCGTGTACCCTGGCCCCTCTTTCGGTCTTCCCCTCCCAAATCGATCCTCTCCAATCCTTCCTTCAATCGCGATCGGTTCTCCTTCCTTCTTCATGTTTCAAACCTAAAAACAAACATCAGAAGCATCAATAGTTTAAAACACAGAAGAGGATTGAGCATTACCGAAGGTTAATGGTCACGGCTGCATTGGAGATGACGAGAGTATGATGTTCCGTCCGTTGAACTCGGGGCAGTTTGGATTCGCAACGAATAGAATTGGTTCTGTCAACGGAAAGAAGATGAGTTCCTTCTTCTCTCAAACTAGGTTTTCGAACTGGCTTTGTGGCAATCTCAATTCCTTACGATAATTTTTTTTGGACCCCTTCTTCTTCTCGTTTCTCCCCTTATATAGGTCTCTGAATGAAAAACATCTTTGGATGAATATTGAATGCTAACTTGAATGTTGATTTAGGGTTTCCAGATTGGGATGGTTCAGATTCGAAAAATATCCCTAATTCGTCTGATTGCTATAATGACCTATTAATTGACATTTCAATCTTTGATTTTGTGATTCAATTTGAGATTGGATTTGATTTGATTCTGAATCGCATCTTCTATTTTTCAGGGAATATCCTCTAACGGTTTTGATTCAGTGATTATGACCTGGCAGGTGTAGGTGGTAATGGCCTTGGGCCAGAAGTCGGATTAGAAGCCCAGAGGGGAAACTCATGCTTGATGCGTGTCTAGCGAGAACTTCCACGAAAAAAATGCTGGTGGTGAAGAGTAGCAACTGCAAGCTGAACGCAGAGTATATTCTTTTCCAATTCCATCTCTATTCCTTTGGTTTTTGTTTAATTTGATGTGTTTCTAAACATCTTTTCCCTTTCATGTGTATGATGATGATATCTGGAGTAACTCAATGTGCATGTTGTTGTTCTCGTCCTGGTTATCTCGGTCTGCATTGGGGTATGGCAAGTGATGGACTTCAAGCTCCAAGTCGTTATGTTCTTCATCTTTGTAACAACTTCAGACTCACCTTAGGTCTGACTTGTGTAAGCTCCCTACTTGGTTTCAAACTGGAATATGTGAAGAACACCGGCTACTCCCATTTTGAAATGGACTGCGGTATTGCTGCTATCAGATTGCATTATGTCTCTCAACTCAGCTGAGTGGAAATATTTCTTAGGACGTCCATTCACGTTCTACTCGAGTCATTGAAATTTGTCTAGGAAGAAATCGCTCCAGAAGTGAATTCCCACTAGCGTATGATTCAGGTGTACTAATAGATCCAATCTCCGCCAAGATTTGTAATGCGGAAAGCTGAGAGGTATCATCCTTTCCAACGGGATAATTGCTCAAAATATAATCATGCTGCAATTGTACATTGTCGCACCTCGAAAAATCACGGAGACCTTTTGGAGAAAACGACCCTCGCGCGAAAGGAGCGGAAATGCGGTTCGACAGAGTCGCCACCGAACTTTATTTTTCCCGAATAAACGGGAGAGGAAAATATCGAGAAAACCTCTTAAAAACGAAAGGGATAGGAACAGGGCTGTCACAACCATATTCCGGGTTCGAGAGTCGGTTACGTGAGGGGAATGTATTAGCACCCCTCACGTCCGTCGTACTCGACGGAAACCTCTTAAGGTAAATGTGGGGAGTGTTGTTTAGGTTTAACTGTTTTCTTCTCGTTGATAAAGGTAGAATTGGTAGGTTAAAAAGGTTAGAGACGCAAAGGAGAGATGGGTGGTTAGAAGATAGGGTGCTCGCCAAGGATTAGGACCCTTGTGCCTACGTATGCTCATTCGGACGAGAATGAGAAATCAGAGCGTCGTAGTTCGACTACGGGAATAGATGGGGGGAAATGGGAGATGGATAGAAGGTAGCTCGCCAAGATCATCGCAATCTTGTGCCTATGTATCTTACATTCGGACGAGAATGAAGAATCAGAGCAGTCGTAGTTCGTGGTAACGACCACGAAAAGATGAGGTTGAAAAAGGGTTGAAGTTTGAGTTTGAGACGAAAGGGTGACTGACAAGCAACCCAAGAGCGCGTCTTAAGAGCTTGTCACTCAAGAATTCAAGGAATGCGAGATTACAAGAACTCAGTTCTTTCGGGTATTGACTGAATAAGTTGAAGATAAAGAGTTGGATGTTTTGAAATCGAAAGAATGAACTAATAACAACTCAAGGGCGCGCCTCGAGAGTTACTCATTCGAACATTCAAAGGATGCTAGATTCTAAGAATATCTTTCTTTCGTAAGTCCAAAAAAGTGTTTTTGAAAGGATCGAATCGAAAAATGGCATGCGAGGCCAAAAGGAAGTTGTTTTGAAATAGCTCGACGACGTGTCGAAGATTTGATCAGAAATGGAACCGACTTGACGACGTGTCAAGTGTTAGGATTGTGAGAAATGATATTAGTCCCTGAGGGTGCCCCTAATATCAAAAACCACGAGGAGTTGTGAATGAAATGGGTTACGAATGCGGACGAGCATTCGACTTAGGAGAATATTTGAAAATAATTGAATTTGAAAGAGTCAAAAGGTCGAGTGAATAATAACTCAAAGGGCATGCCTCGAGAGTTATTCACTCGAAAATTCAAGGAATGTTAGACTCCAAGAATCTCCTTTTTTCGGAATTTTAATCAAGAAAGATATTTTTGAAGAATTGAATTGAGGGTATGGAAAGAGTTTGCGGTATGAGAAGTGAGAATACGAGATTGAATTTGAGAAGTATAGGAGAAATGACGATTATTTAATAAATGAGACGTCTGCCTCACAATTAATTAATCGGGGTATCATTTGGATGCTAGATCCTAACAACACCTTTTCATTCGGAAAATATTTGGATGAACAGCGGAAATATCACATAGAATGCTGGATTCCTATGATATTTCTTTGTCCAAAAAGAAAATGCTAAGACGAAAGGTTGAATAAAACATTATTTAAGGTGTACACCCCAATAATATCCATTCGATAACTCAAGAAGTGCTAGACTTCAAGAGTTTAATTTTTCGTAATTTAACTGAAAATAATTTGTATTGGAAAAAAAAATATTGGAATAGGAATAGAAAAATGATATCGATTTTGAAAATAAAGTTTGAAAATAGTTTGAGTTTTTATTTAGAAAATAATTTAGGATTGTCTTAAAAAACTATCTATTAAATCGAATATAAAGCAATTTTTGATAAAAAGATAATTATTGATATTTGGAAATGCTTAATGAAATATTATTTGCTTCAAAGTTTTTTTCTTTTTAAAAGAAAATCTATTTTGAAATTGTCTTAAAAAAAATAGACTACTTAATAAATGGAAGAATGATTTTGATTTAATTTAAAAAAACAAAATTGTTTTAATGAACAACAAAAGTGTCACGTGGAATGCTAGACTCCAATGACATTTTCTTGTCTAAATAACTAGGGGGTGTATTTTAAAAGTCGAATAATACATTATTTAAGGTGTACACCTCAATAATGATTGTCCAAAAATCCAAGAAGTGCTAGACTTCAAGGATTTAATTTTTCGCAATTTAATTTAGAAAATAATTTTAAATAATAGCATTAAAAACAATCTAAACGGGCTAGAATGAACTTAATCCTTAACAATTATTCATGATGTATAATTTATAACAAGAGTTCATGTACAATAAACTGACAATGATTTTAATTACTGTTGCCACTTAAACATTTTAATTAAAACGTCAATCATGTGAAATAATGAATAAATAATTAGTTTAGTTTCCTTTTTTTTAAGACATGTGAGAGAACAGAGAGATTTAGGCTTCAAAAGGGTCGCGACGGTAGCCTTCAACTTTTCGCGTTCCAAGCTATCAACTTGCTACCCAAAGAAAGAAAATAATAATATAAACATGAGTAACAGGAGGGTCCTCTCAACCTTTCCTGAGTAACAGCAGCAGCCATAAAGGGCACATGATATTTGATTCACCACAACTTATCCCGTTAACATTCTCACCAGGCTACTAATTGAACAATGAATACTTAACCCAAAAAAAATAATAGCGGCGATAACCTATCGTATACACGACTGTCTTAGCGTATAATAACTACATTTTGCTGCTATATTTGAACAAAGGATGGTGTAGTAACAATACAGTCAACAGAAACCAGAAAGAAACAAGGATCAAGACATGATCTGCTATGGAGTTGCAATCCACTATATCAATTCTTGCGACAGAAATTCAAAACTGCAAAACATTAGTTCGCCAAGACCTTAAAAACTTTGAAATTCAATCTGTACAAAATCCAAATGAAATACCACCCTATAATCAAATGCAAGTATACCAATGCCCATAACAGAATGGAATAAAAAAAAACAGCATCCCTGCAATGGTTTTAAAATCAATAACCACAACCATGAAGTCACAACCAGACGATATACACAATCGAAATTCGCAATACTGCAAGTACATAGCATATCCAAAATGAAATACAGACCAATATTATCATATATTCTAACTTTGAATGAAGGAAACATTTTCAAATGCGTCAAAGAAAACTAGAAGCTCGATATGCATAATGTGGGTGAACCGCAAAATCATACACTAAAACTGAAGCCATTACCGTTCATTCTCATGGTATAAATGAGTGAAAATAGTCTACGGAACCGAAGCGTATCATAACATCGAAACCCCTGATGATAATTTGAAAATGCGACATATATACAAACAGAGTTTTTGAACTGGATGGGTTATTAGATTAAGGCAAAATTTGCAGCAAACACATCAAGAAAACAAAGGAGTAGTCACAACAACCAAAGCTCAGACATGATTACGGTTTTCACTGCTGACTCGAACTGAAACCAAGTCTGATATAATCCTATTTGAAGCCAACAAGCACAGAAAAACAAGCACAACAGCTCTCACAATAACAATTACGCCAATCTCAGCAACCATATTACTTATATATTATCCTAGAAACTTGTTTATAGTTTGTTTGAGTGGTCTTTATTTAGCAAACAACATGGCATGTCAATTAAATAGGCTATCTCAATCAAAACAGGTTCTGTCTCAATCGAAACAGGTTACAGAAATATCACGAAACCATGCTCAAGAACTCTGAATCTAAACTGCGCTGCTTAATCTCAACATAAACAGACAATGTAAATGAATTGGGCAGAAATTGAATACACGCAGAAAGTAATATTGCTGAAACCAATTTTGCAATGTGAATGATGCTACATAACCACAACATTTAACATCCGTTCATGATAAGCAGAGAAAATTTATTAAACGGGAACAACTGGACCAAAATCTAAATACAGGTAGGACACCAACAATCAACAATTGTAAATTATCAGCAAACAGAGGCAAACAAAATGATTATATAGAGAATACACCAACCGAAGAGGTACGCACATCACCGCGACTTGAGCTTGTTGGAGGCGGAAATTGAAAATGAATCGCACTGCCTCCAAGTCCAACTGTTGCTGCTAAAGGACCTCGTGTAAAAGCTGGAGATGTCGTGTCGTCAACACCAAACTGTTGTTGCACGACTGTTGTAACGTTGCCTCGTTGATTGTTGCTACGAAACAAAGTTGACGCCCAATATGTCGTTGCGATTCGAAGTAGAAATTATCACCTAATCGAAACTCTAACTTGATTAGGATCAAAGGATAACAGCAGTGATGTTGTCGTTGTTGTGGTGAAGATATTCAGAACAACTGTTGGGTTTGAATATTGCTCCAAATTTACAACCTTCGAGTTTATCGCTTCATACCCAGAGAACATGGAGTTTGAGGAACTTCCGGTTATGGCAAATTTACTTTGTTTCTGGTAACTTGGAGGAGAAATTCGGTGATAGGATGGAAGATTTTGGGGCTGAGGTGATTTCCGGTGAGGGTTTGTAAAATAGCGAAGATTAAGGTTCTGTGAGAAGAGAACGAAGGATTTGAGGGGGTAAAAGGCGGTGGCCAGCGATTCGATGAGGGATTTGAGGCGGAAGGGAGCGAAGATGATGCCACTAGGGTTTGGGCGGCGGCCGCTTCTTAGAGACGAGAGAGAGAGAGAGATGATCTACAGTAGCTAGGTCTCCCTCGATCATCCCTCTGTTTCCCTTCTTATGTCCTCCGCGTGGGCCTCCAACAATGGGCCTTTCCTCAACCTTCTCCTTAAAAATTCTAGTATTTTATTTTCATTAATTTATTAACAAATATTTGAAATATAAATATTAACAAATGTGTAATTAATAAATATTAACAACATATAATAATTAAATATAAATTAATATTAACAACTATTTACTAAATATTAACAATAACCATTAAACAAATATTCAAATATATAAAACAAACTAAAATTTATAAAAAACAAAAATGCAATTACTAAAATGTTATTAGTAACACTTAAAAGAAAACAAAGTTTAAGAAAGTAATATTCACAAAATGTTTTTAGGCCACATGTCATGCCTTAATTGGTCAGAAAGAAATTTTTTTTGAAAAACGCCCAATTTCGGGTGGACACGTGTCTAAATGGCATGAAACGATAAATGCGAAAATATTTACAAAAGGGTAGGACAAATTTAGGGTATGACATACATAGGACAACTGCACAAACATTTGATCTGTCACAGCTTCATCAGATTCACGAAGTAGCCTTTTCTTAAATATCAGTTTACAGTGCCAGGTATCTTTCTTATTTCGATCTTTTGCTGCTTTAAATTGTGCCAGGAGATCCCTAATATATTTGTTATCATCTAATCCAATGTACTCTGCATTCCCAGGGTCAGATAATTTGGAACTTGTAACAACTTTACGACATTCAAATAGACTAAAACTAGAGTATGTAGGCAGTTTAAAGAGTCCTGCGAGTTCCTTGACAACATCGGCAACTGTTGTTGACATGTCGTACGTAATTTCTTCAAATGTTTCGTCTAAGAAGAACACTACACCTGTAAGCTTTGTCCCAGGTATTACATGTCTAGAACCAGCCTTAACAGAATGCTTCAAAGGATTCAAGGAGTTTAACGCAAGGGCTTGAATTTCGGAATCAGTAGCTACACCATGTGCTATGTTATGAACGTATTTTGACAGATAAGCTGCAATATCTTTACTAGGTGACATGGAGGCTGCACATACATACATAAGTTCGCATGACTTGATCAAGTATTGCCTGTCAGGGTTATTTCTTGTTTGTTCTCTTATTTTTCTTTGTGTGCAGTGGTCTAATTCTGTTTGGGTGATGTGTGGTCATTTGCAGGAGCTCTTGGATCGATTCTTGTCTTGTAGGCCAACCGGGTTGGCGAAGAACGCCAGGATGGTTTGGTTGCTTTGTATTCGCTAGTTAAGGAGAGCTTTCAGTTGTATGTGGATACATGTGAGGCTTTGGCTGTGTTGCTTGACAAAATCCTTGACGTGGAATACTCTGGTTGCATGAAGGCATTTGATGCTTATGCGAGTTAATGCTAACGGAATGTGGGAAGCCTTTCCATCAAATGGGAAGCCAGAAGTAACTTCAGCTTGGCAGACCCCTATTGCAGAACCTGGGAAAGCTGATTGGGAAATGGTGTTGCGGAGGGTGTTGTCGGTAGTAAAGGTGAACAACATTTCCTTCGCGTTTTGTTATTTACTCGCATCTCAACTGGGGATTAAAGGTTGCCTTGGATATGCTTAGATGTACCTTGTTATAAAGTCTATTCCGCAAATATTGTTACTCATTTTTCCTAGCTTTGAATTAAACTCAAATGGTAGAAGTGGGAGCTCATTCCCAATGACCTGTTGACTTTTCAATGTTGTTATGGCAGGTCTCGAGATTCACCGGTGAATTCTTCAAATGGATGAGTTCGAAATTGCTCTCGTCAATATTTGCTGGAGGAACAGATGTCTCACTGGTTCGGATTTGTGACGGGATTGATCTGCAATTGATGATCAATGATGGGGGTCCAACATAGATGACGGTCGAAGCGTCCATGTCGTAAAAGAGCAAAGCCTTGGCAGCAGTAATGCTTGAAAATTGCAGCTAGGAACAATCCGCTTAAGCTTGTAGGAAGTTTGGATTTTTTGTAATAGTTATCAAGAGTCTTTATAATAGCTTTTGAGAAATGAAGCCAAATTGCATTTAATTTAAATCTTCATTTAAATTCTTGTGTGGCCCTCTGTTGTATATAAATTTTGATGCATAAAATGTCATAGCATGTGGTTTTGAGACGATAGTTCTGAACATAATATCGTTGGAGTAGAAACTGTGGATCAAAGGATATGGCCTTATAGAGTTCTGGTATCTACAAATTTTGAGTTACTACTTTATGAAATTCATAAATATAACAGAATCTCCTTGAATTTGCAACTTGGGCACTTTAAGTAATCTTGGATCCACCACACGGATATGTACTTTGTAATTGGGCCCAATTTCGTATATGACATTTACAACTTAAATGAGCAACACGACTTACAATCTCACGTTAGAGCATGAAACTTTGCTTGCCAAAACTCATAGATTTGAGGATGAGCCAAAAAGTAACTTCAATGAATCAGATCTTAAGTCTTTTTTACCCTCACAAAGAAAGATTTAAATGATGATGGACATGGTGCACAACCCGCAAAGAAACAAACCCAAATAATGATACTCAACACCAAAGGAGGGAACACCTCAATTCTCCTCGTGATACATACTGAGGCTCTTGAAACCCTTGAGTAAAGTGACATTAATATGTTCCAACCCGAATGCCATAGAAGAAACAGTTGGTCAATCTTATAAGGCTCAAACCAGTAGAAAACTTTTAGGGTCTTGAATCACATTGATTATGTCCTGAAAGGCTGGGCTGTGAGAATAAGTAGAATCTACCCTTGAAATCAATGTTCCTGCGCACACTTGTTAGTCGCACAAAAAAGTGAAAAACAAAAGAAAACACCCAAAGAGGTGGAGTCTTAAGGTCAAAAGTTAGGGTGCAACAATACTCAATCATGGGTAATGGGCTTATCTCTCATGAAACAAAACCACCCAACAATACAACAACAGCAAAGTAATATAATAATGATGAACAAATGCAACAATAAAATACAAATGTAGTAATATACAACAGATAATGTGCATAAAAACAAATAATTGTACAAAAGTAAACACCCAATGAAACAGAAACAGACAAGCGCTAGGATTGACTCGCATAAGGAACCAGAGTCCCCGGCAGAGTAGCCAGCTTTCGCAACTGGGAAAAAATACCTGGCAGAAAAAATAGAAGAGTCACCACCAGACATTATTTATCCCGACATAGGGAAAGAAAACCTGAAGAAAGGGAGAAGACAAGGTCATTGCAACCAAATCTTGGGTTCGGGAGTCGGTTATGCAAGAGGAAGGTATTAGCACCCCCTCACATCCATTGTACTTAACGGGATCCACACTTGTTGTCTAATCAAAATGTGAGTCATCTAAAGCCTACTTTTAAACAGAAACGAGAACAAAGAAAAAGAAAAAGGAGACTCGATGGGACATTGTCGCCCTATGTCTACGTATCCCCTCGTGCAATGGGAAAGTCATAGTCAACGTAGTTCAGAAAACTACGGGTAAAGGGGGGAAGGTTACTCGCCAAGATATCTTCGTTTTGTGCCTACGTATTCTCATCTGTTATGAGAAACCAGAGCGTCTGTAGTTCGTGGTTACGACTACGAAAGAAGGGGAAGAGTGCTCGCCAAGACATCGTCGTCTTGTGCCTACGTATCCTTATATGGTATGAGAAATCAGAACAGCCGTAGTTCAGCTTACTACGATGAAAAAGGGAAAAAGTTGCTTGCCAAGACATTGTCATCTTGTGCCTACGTATCCTCATCTGGTATGAGAAATCAGAGCAGTCGTAGTTTGTCTACTACGGAAAGAAAAGGAAGGGTGGAGTGTGTCCCAAGACATCGTCTTCTTGTGCCTACGTATCCTCATCTGGTATGAGAAATCAGAATATCCATAGTTCAGCTTACGAATTGTTAAGTGTTTTTTATGAGCAACATTAAGTTCGCGTTCCAACAGTAAGGGTCGATGCCTGTTTGCAGTAGAAAGGAAATAACATGCTCTTTTCTAAATATGAGTTTGACAAACAATCCCGGAGGATAAAAAGGTTTGCAATTTGTTTGTGAGTTTTATGGAAGTGAATTAATTTGATTTGAGATTCACATTGCACTAAAGTCTATGATATAGGAACAAATGCGTCACATATCGCCCCCAGATGGGACGTACACTAAACGCTCTAGACAAATAAAGAGAGACCCCTCACTCATCATTTCCCATATACTTAAGGCTCATGGCACACAATATTCATCGTCTTTATTAAGTGTGTTAATGACTTGTTTTTAGATGAGAAGAAAGAGATCTCAAAGGTTAAAAAGAAAACAACTAAGGGAAAATGACTCCTAAGGCTGTCATGCACAATGGTCCTAAAGTTGGGATAGAAGGGGAAGTCTCCATAATGTTAGCATGCAAAGAGATGGACCTAAAGTTAAGGTTTGAAAGGGATTATCCTAATTGTTATCATGCAAAGGATTGAAATCCTAATGTCTCTCCTACCTCAAGCTTAATCGGAAATTAAGTCGAGCTAGGAATCCTAAAGGATCATGTGAACAAACACAAGTAAACATTATACTGATCAATCACAAAAAATAACATCGTGATCTCAGCTAAGAAACAAAACTCAGCGGCTCCTCGTCCTCAGCCAAAAGGCAAGACTGAGTGACTCCTCGTTCACCATAAAGTATGACAAAGTGGTAACAAACAAAACCAAAGCATCAATTAAATTAGCAGACAAGCCAAACATACAACTAGGAGTGAAAACTCCTCAATAAACAACAAGTTGTAATAAAAAAATGCAAAACCCTGAGCATGCTTCATATCATCAACAACATAGAAAAGGATATGTCAAAGCTACACAAGTACAAACCAAACCAAAAATAGCAGCGACAATAACGCTTCAGTACAACACAGTCGTAAATTCTAGCAAGCAAGCAAGAACAATATTTAACAGCTCCTATCTTTAGAATATAAGTGTATACATCAACATCATTTCCTACATTCAAATAAACTTGTGCACAAGGAGAGATTTTAGCAACATCAACCAATGAGAATTCATATGCAATTCCAAACATCAACAAGATCAAGCAAGCATAAATGTCTTAAGTATCAAAGCACCAAACTCATGAAGACAATTTAAGAATCATCAAGAAAGATAACTAAGGTAAATCATGAAGGTCAAGAAAATAAATTCAAGATTCTACAAGAAACCAAACAAAAACTAAAACTCCATGAAATTCAATTAAAAACTAAACCAAAATTCAAACAATATTCAATGAGGAGCTCAATTAAAAATCAACTAGGAAATTAATTACAAGACTCAACTAAATTTAAGGATCTAATCAAAGTTCTCTAAACAAAAAAGTATCTAAACCAAATATCCACCATCATATATCCAAAATCAAATGAATCAAAATCTAATATCCAAAATCAAATTAATCCAAAAACCCAACAAGGTTAATGTCGCATCGCTGCGAAGAAGGGGCCGGCAAAGATGGAAGAGTCACCACCGTTCGTTATTTATCCCAAAGAGAGGGAAAGGAAATGATCAGAGAAAACCTACGAAAAAGAGAAAAGAGAGGTCATCGCAACCAAATCTTGGGTTCGGGAGTCGGTTACGCAAGGGGAAGGTATGAGCACCCATCACGTTCATTGTACTCAACGGGATCCATGCTTGTTGTCTATCTAAAAGGGTGTTAATCTATCAAGAGGTTGACTCACGGGGACAACAGAAAAGAAAAGAGACTCGATAGAGAATCGCCGCTCTATGCCTACGTACTCCCTCATGCAATTGGAATGTCAGAGTCAATGTAGTTCGGAAAACTATGGGGGGAAGTTAGGGAAGGTTGCTCGCCAAGACATCATCGTCTTGTGCCTACGTATCCTCGTCTAGTACGAGAAATCAGAGCAAACGTAGTTCAGGCTGACACGACCACATATTGGTTCAAGTGTTTTAACTGAGTAGCATTAATCATTCGTTCTAGTAGTTAGGGACGATGCCTGTTTGCGGTAGAATCAAGACTTAACACACTCTTTCTGAAAATGATTTTCCAAACAATCCTGAAGGACAAAAAGGTTTGATGTTTTGTTTTGTGTTTTTTAAGAAGAAGTGAATTGAGTTAAGTTTGTAACTCATGTTGCACTAAACACTATGACTTGAGAGCGAATGCGTCGCATATCACCTAAAGGGCATAAGCTAAACACTCTAAAAAGATTGAGAGGAGGCCCCCAACTATCATTCCTCAAGTACTTAAGGCTCGTATCGTACAACATTTATTATCCTTTATTAAATGTCTTAAGAGATTATGAGATGAGAAAAGAAGACACAAACTCTAAAGGGAAACTAGATCAACCCTAATGTTATCATGCACAATGCTCCTAAAGTTGGGATTGAAAAGGGAGAAGCTACCCTAATGTTATCATGCAAAGGATTGAACACCTAATGTCTCTCCTACTCCCATATTAAATAGAGGGACTAGGAATCCTAAGGGATCATGGCAAAAGACCAAGTAAACAACAGATAATCCAATCACAGATGAAATGAAGAATGAGAAGAAGTTGACTTAAACAAGTCAAAAGCAATGCAAAGATGCAAGATGAGATGTGAGAATCAAATGATGCAACAAAGACAAATGATCAAAACAAATTGACTTAAACAAGTCAAAAAGAGTGAGATGAAATGGGAAAAGTTACAACTCCTACAACCATTCAAACATCAATCACTTACACAAAAGCTAAACACAAAGCAAATGCAAAAGCCATGATCAAAGAGAAGAGGGGAGAAAGAAGCTTGGGCAGCAAGCACATATAAAATATCTCAACCAAACAATTCAAATTGATCATGTAAAAGAAAGGAGCAAACAAGTGCTAAAAGAGATGCATCATTCAAGGCACACTCAAAGCATAAACATGTACACCAAAGTACCTTGAATGATGATCAAAGCACATGGGGAAGAAGTGTAACCTAGAGGAGAAAACTCAAATCAAGATGGAAAACAAAACATAAACAAAAACCAAGTCAAGGCAAATGGAAGAACCAAAGTTCTATCACATGTTCAACACTTAAAAGCAAGTGGAAATGCCTAACTTCTAAGTAACTTGTGAAATAAGTTACACAAATGTGTGACCTAAAACCAAGGAAACAAAACCTTAATCATGTCATAAACAAAAATCAATACTCATAGGGTGCATATGGGATCCATAAAAGTCATCTCCCAAGGGAACCATGTCAAACTAGTTTGTATGAACCTCTTCTAAGATGACTTGACTTGCAAGCTTCATCGAAAATAGAAGAATTATTCAATAAATCTCAAATAAAATGCTCAAAGTATCCAAGTCTAAGGGCAAATAGAAGCCAAAGTTTCAAGGTCAAACTCATCTCAAGGCATCACCAAATAAATTAATTAACAAAGGTGCTCCACCTTATCGAGCATAAATCGAGGGGAAACAAAAACCAATTCAAAACTAAATGAAAATTGATCAACTATGACCCAGACTAGCCCTCAAAACTCCTTCAATCCATTACCTAAGTGGGATAAGAAGTTTGGTCATAGGGGGTTTAAGAATGAAGGACAATGGCCATGATCAAGCTAGGGTATACACCATAAAACACTTTGACAATTAAATCCCAAATAAAATTTCAAAACAAATGAAAAATGAAAATAAAAATAATGGAAAATTAAATAACATATTGAAATGTTAGAAAATATTTTTTGGAGAAATTTAGACAATTAGAACTATTTTTAATAAAACTAAATGAAAATCGAAATGAAAACATAAAATAAAATAAGATAAATGAGCAGGGGGTGTGTTAAGCAAAACCAATTTGAACTGAAAATAGGAAAAACACGCTTGGGCAAGAAATAAAGGGTGTGTGGATAGCAATTGAATCAAGCCCACCCAACATCCCCAGCATAGTCAGATGCCACGCTGGGAGCTCATTAATTGAGCTGGCAACAACGTGGGTGATCCATTGGCTCAAAACAGGACAACTCAACATTTTTGAATTTAAAATAGGGCACCAAAGCCACCTCAGCCCATCTCCCACCTCCAGACGCCGGAACCCTAGTTCCGGTCGTCTTCTCTGACCAAACTTCACCAGAGCAAAAATAAAAAAATCCCAGAAATGAAAACTAAGAATACCCCTCGACCCAGAATTTCATGTAGATTACAAATCCAGCCTCACATTTTAAAAACACAACGTTTACACAATGAATCGAAGGAAAAAAGTTTGAACATCATAAACTGAAACTCAACAAAAATGGCACATAAAGTTATGCAAACATGGCCTACCTGGGTAGGTCTTCAGATGTACACAGTATGACCCTAATATATGACTAGAATGAGAGAATGGAGCTCTAAAAATTACCTAGTTGAGTATGTCCATTGTTGCTTCAAAGCTTGTTGTAGAGCTTTCAAAAGATGCAGGTTTCTCCCCTTGTGCTTATAAGACTTTGATCTGAGCTTGAATGGCTTTGAAACTTCTTTTAAATCTCCAACCAACTTGGAACATGTATGAATCAAAGTGTCTGCAGAAGGTTCTTTTTGCAAAAAAAAGGTAGAGGATGTTATGGTGAAGTGATTTTGAGATGAAATTGGGTGAAAAACTCAAGTAAGTGTGAGATTCGAAGAAAAATTCAGAGAGAGCAGAATGAGTCCTAAGTCTAATCTTTCTCACAATGGTGGCTTCCTCCTCTAGGGTTTTTGATTTCAGATTTTATATGAGGTATCCTTTTTGGTTAGAAACTTTTCATTGTGGTTAAAACAAAAAAAAAAAGTAGCGGCTGGTGCAAATGAGAGAATTGGGATGGAGGGTGGATCTTGCATCATGGCCCGATTGAAAGTTTTTATTGCTGATGTGGCTGAGTGGAGAAAAATATCTGAGGGAATGTGTGATGATCAGGTTTTCTTTTCCTTCTTTGGGCCAAGATATTCCAAAAAACCACACATGGTACACTCTTTGTTGGTCTTGTTTTGGTAATGTTTTGAGGTGTGGAAATAAAGCCTCATGCGTGTGACTTAAGGTAAGGGCAATGCAGCAAGACCAGGTTGAGAAACATGCCTAAAATCCCTCATGAATCATGCCTTGCAATGTCTCCCAAATCAACTACTTTGAGCCATCACAGCTTGCTGAATTTGGCTCCCTTTGATTGGAAATTGGACCCAAATGAAAGCTAGCATGATGGGGAACACTTCTCATGTTGGAGGAAACATGATTTGCAACTTAGAAATTCATGAAAATTAAGCATGAATGTCATGCCTAAAAATATGTTTTTACATAACTTGGAAAATTTCTAAGTTATGACTTTGAACATAATTGGAACCCCAAATTTGAATCCACATAACTTGAGCTTCATTATTCCCATGAGAAAGTTCTAGTAATGGATGAAAAGCTTAGAACATGATCTATAACTTTCACGTTGGAGAAAATTTCATTTAGCATCAAGAACTTGATGAAAATTGCCTTAGAAATATGGTTCAAAAAAATCTGCCCAAACTTGCTAAATTTGATGTCTTTGAAAACCCTGACTTTTGAATATCATAACTTGAGCTCCAAACATCACATGAAGATGAATTGGTACTCAAAAGAAAGCTCAGAGGATAAGGAATAACTTTGATGTGGGCCAAAAATCCATTTGGACACTTGATCATGGAGGAAAGTAGCTTTGAAAATGGCTGATTCACACATGAAACTTTCCATAAATGGAAAGCTTCTAAAACCCTAATTTTCCAAAAATGGAAAGTTTCAAACTTCTTGATTTCTTTATGATCCCTTTGACCTTCCTTGGTAAATTTTCACCTACTGCCCATGTTACACATGAGGAACATGATCTTGACCTTAAAAAGTCAGGAGTTGACTTTTTCCTTTGCACAGTTGACTTTCCCCAAATTTACCTGATTTGCAATTGACTGACCAACTGAAGTTCTTCTGGTTGAAATTGATGATCAATCATCTACCTCTAAACACCTTAGGACACATGGAGGATCATGGAACCAAGTCTTGCTCAAAGAAACAAGTCTAGACTGAGTATATATGAAACCCTAGTTTCATGTCCTTTGTCTATGCCCTTTGCAGTTGAATTGAATGACTGCACAAGCTCCACAAAGACCCCTCAAGGTGCACAATGAGCTTTTAGACCATGTATTCTCCAAGATAAATACATCATGATCTCCCGTTGACCCTCTGATGATCCCAAAGATAGGAGATAATCTCCACACACCAATCTCTCTTTTCCAAGAGCTTTGAACCTTCCATGATGATGATAAACACTTGATGGCTTGCACAAGTGCTCTTGCTTGAACTTGAAACCATAGAGACCCTCCTCTTGAATGGAACAACACACCTCTTGATCCCCTGTAAGAACAATGATATGCAAATGAAAATGCTAAATGAAATGAAACATAAGCCAAGTATAAGAAAAGGTTGGTCAAATTTTGGGGTACAATAGTTAATACCTAAATCATAATAGAAAAAATTAAAATCAAGAACAAAAACAAGATTAATCCTAAAACAATCCAAAAAAGGGAGGTGAGAATAAAAACCTAGGTGTGCACACATGAGAATTATATGGACTAAGGAGCCCATCTTCTCATAACAAGGCTACGCGGTGCAGAAAAAAACAACTAGTGTGGATAGAAAAAAAGGTGGGTTGAGCCTACGTTCATTATGAAACACAGTCCACAACCATGATATGAACGAGAAACAAGAGGCAACAACATGTTCATAAACTCAGTAGAAAGCAACATCCTCAGGTTTTCTTTCCATGATTAACATCTATTCTTTAAAACCAAAACTACATCAGTCTTATCCCTTCGAAGGTGAATTGAATCAAAAACGAAAACATCATCTATGAAGAAGAATCACATGCATTCAAACCTGATTCTGACCCAACCTTCAAGTTGTCACAGTCTCCGCTTCCTAATCATTTCGAATTTTCTTGAGATATGTTTGTTTGCGGGTTTGCCTTCAATTTGAATCAGTTTCAGTTTTCTTTCAAACTTTCTTCTCCTTTCTGATTTGATGTAAGTCTAATTCGAGATTGTTGGAGATTTGCGGTTGAGTTGTGATTTGAGTATGGTTTATGGGTTGTTGAGAGTTTTGTTCTACTTGTGCATGTTGAACAGTGAAGACAAAAAGGTTGAAGTGATTGGAGATGAGGCTTTTTGGATGTTGTAGGTTTTATGGAGAGAGAAGAAAGGAAGTTTGAAGGAGAGTGTTCTATTGTGGGAGAAAAGGTGTGAGAAATTGAAGATTGAAGGATGGTTGTCGATTGGCGGAAGGAATTATAAAAGAATCATTTTAAGTTTGTGAATCATCCTGAGTTGTGGTGTGGAATGAAAAGAATTGTGTCTGAGTGGAAAGTTGTAAATGGTTATATTGATGCTTGTCGCTTTGATGTTGTTTCGGCACGTCATCCTTACAAGCATATTTGGCAAAGTTACAATATGTTTTTTTGTTTTGTTTTATGTTGGCTGTATGTGAATCATGACAAGTTGTGAATTGTGAGTTCTGCGCAGGGAAATTATGGGTTATTTTCTATTGTGGTACGGGTTTGTGACCTTGAGGAAAGTAGCATGTGAGGTAGTCTTGTGATACTTAAAGTTTGTGGAAGATTGTAGCTTGTAAAACAACTTTTTCAAGTCATGACTTTTGTCTACATTAAGGTATGAATGACTCACTTATGTTGGATGGAAGATTTTAATTTAATTTAGACATGAAGATTGTAGCAAATGGCTTGGTTATACCTTTTGTTTCATGGTTATACATGGGAAGTGGCAGAAAGTTAGAGACCCTATATGCAGCTTTATTTTATTTTTTTTGTAATTTTGATCACATGACTTGATTCTCCTTTCTTTGTAATGGACTTTGGTAAATTTTGTGATCCTTGTTGTAATGGGTTTGTATGACACGGGCTTTATAGCAATGCTATGATTTTTGGAATGATGGTTTATGAAGGAAAATGATAAATGGGCTTAAAAAAAGGTAATATATTCAAAGGATGGTAATGATAAAAATGGACTAAAAATGGACCAAATGGATTTATACATGAGCAAGTGGGCTAAAAAGTGGATATTGAATTTGAACTTGAATGATGAATGATGATGAACTCTAAATAAGGCCTCCCAAATAAACCATAACCATGCACTACCCAACTCTTAACTTGAATAGAACCCCTGAACAAAATCAAATCTTAAGAACTATGATATCATGATGAACTCTAAATAATCCTGAATCAATGTCCATAAGTCTTGAAATATGGAAAGACGTGTGACCTCATTTGATGAAATGTCCATAAACTCAACCATGAATAAGAAACCCCAAAATCACCCTGAATGCACGTTGATAAAGAAAAACAGCATGAGATATTGACCGCCAACAAAACTCTAGTTCCTCAGTCTCAATTAAATCAAAGATGAAACCCCAAACACTTGATACTCTTGAAGAAGATAAACTAGATAATCTATGATAAGAAACTAACACAATGAGAATTCAACCCTCTGCCAAACTTGAATGAAAATACTTCAAGGCAAATAGAAAAACCTGATTCAGAGAAACTCCTGATCCCATGTCTTAGAAGACCAATGAAAAGTATGATTATGAGCTATGACCTAATGATGATACAAATGAACGCGAAGCAAAATCCAGTTAAAGTTAGAAAAAGAGAGAGAAAATTTTAGGGTGTTACAGGCCGATCTATTTTGGTAAGGGAGATAGTCGCCTGTGTGATGAGGGTGGTGCCATTCCTTAATCAGTTATCTGTCAATCTTGAAGATTTTTTGACGCCCTTTATTTGAACCATGAGGTGGAATCATTAAGGACTCATTTTGAACTTACTGAGGTAAAGAAGGCGGGCATTGAGAATGATTATTTGGAGCCACGACACCTAGAGAGGGCGTCCATTCTGTCTAAAGAAAGACATCTATGGGTCCCCGACCAAATTATTTGGGCAGGTAGAAGGTATTTAGGATTAACTTAAGATGATGAAGGATGATGTATATCTAAGGGAGCTCAAAGCAGAATTTTCATCTCTTGTTGTCTAAGGTATTGCAAAAGAGCTAGTTGAGTGGGAGGAGAGTTTTGTGAAAGAAGAAGAATCTCTTCAGGGTCAATGGGATGCGTTAGATTTTCAATTTCAAGAATTTCTTGATGGTGACCTCCTGAAAAGGATGCCTTTTGGAGTGTCTTGTATTAATTATGGTCTCTTATCTCAGAGCTTCTTGCTTTCCGCACTTCTTTTCTGCTTCTTTAATTATCTTCTAGTCTATTATGTTATCTAGTTGTCATATCCCAAATTTGTCCTATCTATGTATAAGTTTCATCTGTACTTCCATCCGTTAACCATACTCGGAAAATCCATATATATGTTACTTTCATTTTGCCTAAGTCCGGGTTGTCAATCAAGAACATCAAGGCCAGGGAGCATTGATTTAGGTGGTGAATGTCAGATACCAAATTTAGGGTTTGTGGGCCAATTTAAGTCAGTGGTATGGATCAAATTGCAGAGTATCCAAATTCAGTGCATTTCAAGATGTTTCAAGTCCTCTTCAATTTTCAATTCCAAACTCATGGCCAATTACATATTCTATCCAGTTTCTATCTAATTCAAGTTTCGATTCTATTTCTATTCAGTTCAAATTCATTTCCACTTCAAATTTTTTCGAGTTTTAATTCATGATCAATATTCAAGTATATATCCAATACCCATTAAAACCATTTTCCCCCTTTAGTCAATTCATTCAATATCTATAAAATTAATTTCAATATCCATTCATAAAAAATCCACTCATAATCCAAAATTTAACTCATCCATATTTCTACTCCATGAAACTCCAATAAGGCCCATCATCACCAAAAACTATAGTTGGCCCATAAAAAAGGGGAAATAAAACCTAATGATTCCCATATATATTTTTTGGTGAAAAGAGAGGAGGGAGGGGGTCACGCCTCAAACAAAGAGCTCTTTTCATAATAAGCTGAAATCTACTGCTTTTAATCCTGAAAAGAATGATGAACGTTGTGACAATAATGATGGTGAAAATGAAGAATTGCAACACATTATAGAAAATGTTTGCTAATCACAATCACACAAGTAGCAAATAATTGATGCAAATAATGCAGAAAATTATATTGGCTCTGGTGTTGGACTTTCCAACAATGCGAGGTCAACCAAATTGTCGGTGTGACCATATGGTCTCATAACTTGTTTTTTTAATACAAGCTTAAGGGTTTTAAGCCATCGTAGGCCTGTCCCGGTGTTCCTCATATCAGAGCCCATCTTGATCATGGGCTAATTTTGCTTAGACCACTTTTTTATTATTATTTATTTTCTTAGTTGTTAGGTTGATTGAAAGGAAGGTAATTACAACTTTAAAATGGCAACAAAAAAAAAGATTTCGAATATTTCTGTTCATTTAAATCATATTGGTTTTTTAGTATTTCATTATTAAAATTTAAAAAAGTATGTGTCTATTTGCATCATTATTGAAATTGCGTTTAATTATGGTTAAGTATATTGATTTTAATAAAATCCTCAATGTTGATCGAGGTTTGAATTTACTGTGAGACGGTTAAGATTTAAACTAATGGAAGGAGGGTCCTAATGATTTTAGGGTAAGGTCGATGGCGAGACAAGAGCACTCGACTTACAAGAGATAATGGGATGTGATATACATCAAGAGCTTTAGGGTCACAAAGTACAGGTAATCGAATTAAATTTTAAACGTGTGTACTAGCAAAGTGGGCTAGTCTTCTAAATGATCAACTAGAAATAATTGATCAAATAGGTCTCACTGTAAGGAAGCCCAGAAGTAAGCTTTGAATGTTGTGTATTGTGACCAAAAAGTTGATGGTGATGCTTAAGAAGCAATCGACGTACAAGGTGGAAAACAGGTCGACGTTGGATCGAAAATTAGTTCTAATTGAAAAATGGGTTATGAAACAAATATTAACCATCATCAAAATGAGACATGGAATCAATAAGTATGAATCAAGATCAAGCAAGTGAGTATACAATTCAAACTAGATTCACATAATTAGATCCAACCACATAGCAATTTAAACCCTAAAAATCCCTAAATGCAAATATGAGACACATACCACAATTGATACGTCTAGATACAAACTTTTTTTAATTTTAATTATGAAATACTAAATAACCAATATGATTTAAATTAACGAAAATATTCGAAATCTGGTTTTTTTTTTTGCCATTTTAAATTTCTAATTACTTTCCTTTCAATCAACCTAACAACTAAGAAAATAAATGATAATAAAAAAGTGGTCTAAGCAAAATTAGCCCATGATCAAGATGGGCTCTAATATGAGGAATATCGGGACAGGCTCATGATGGCTTAAAACCCTTAAGCTTGTATTAAAAAAACAAGTTATGAAACCATATGGTCACACCGACAATTTGGTTGACCTCGCACGGTTGGAAAGTCCAACACCTGAGCCAATATAATTTTCTACATTATTTGCATCAATTGTTTGCTGCTTGTGTGATTGTAATTAGCAAAAATTGAGTTTATATAATCATCTTTTTTTTTCCTTTCATTGCTTATATAATCACCTGTATATATATTTTCTCATACAAGTTATTTTCAAATAGTTTGTCATCCCTCAAAAGGAAAATATTATAGCGGTGGGGCCAATCGTATGAGTGGTAATGCTTGATAAAATTGTCTGCCAGAAGGGCTCTTACTTTTTTTCTTTTTCTTTCAGTAGCATCGTTATGGATCATTCTCACCAGGCGAGTATTTTGGAATAACAACATAGAAGTTAGAGTAAGCTCTCATCAGATACATGTTTTGTTATGTTTAAGAGTGTTACTGTTAATTCTAGGCACTAGCTAATATGAACACACACGCCACATGTTTCATTAATTGCAAATTATAAATGCGAGATGTGATAGTTATCTTATACCTCCATGCTTATGTATTTATGCGTAGTAGCTAAATGTGAGATGTGGAATTTATAACATTTTCGTTTGTATGAATATCGTTTCTATCTGGAATAAGTTGGTGAAGTTATTACTTTTTCTGACCCTTCATGAAATGTTGCCATTGTCTTTTGATAATTCTGAACAGAAGCAATCTTTCAAGGCTGAATTTTTTGGGATGGCTTTCATGTTTGCAATGTAGTAATCTCATTTCTAATAATTTTCTTATGATATATAATGATATTGTTGTGCTTGCTATGCTCAACTCTGCATTTAATGAAATACGATTTTATCTTCTAGAATGGGAAAATATTGGACTCTGTAGACTGTAACTGAATAAGAGAACAATATGCATACTGAATGGTTTTGTCCAAGCTTCATGTGACTAACAGTCACCGGTTGTCCCCCTGACAAAAGCGGCCACATCTTAGCCTGCTTATCATAACCACCAGAAAAAACTATCCTTCCAAGTGGAGCACAAAACCTTCAACAACAAACAAAAATCTGGTTTAATATCATCCAATACCACTTCAATCTCAGAATATTTTATATAAATTTGTTGAAATTCAAATTAATTACTGGTTGGTCACGAGAAATTGAAGCCTTAGGTGTACTGGTAATAGTAGCCCCATTCCTTAAAACCTCCTAACACCGAACCTATTAGGAAAGAAAGTGATAATCAATCAATCAACAAAACAGTACATAGAAAGAGAAGAAATCCTGAGAAATGAGAACTAGTATTAGAGTTTCTTGTTGTGTCTTGACATAAATGAAATGCAATAAAAAAATTAATCAAGATAACAAAGTGAGAGAAGGGAGACCTAGTTGTCCCATGAGGTAGCCATGAGAAAACTGGCCTTGGGATTGAAGGAAAGACTCGACATAGAATCACCAGGTGGCCGTGTTATTTGAAAATTGAAGGTTTGTTATAATAATGATAATAATCCCCAAACCAAATATGTGTTAGCTTCCAAATTCGACTACTAGTTTTAAATAATGAAACAATAAAGAGAATTACGTGAAATGATGAGAGGCTTTTGACAAGGTTATGAGACTTGTTTATTTTAGTCGAAACTGGACTTTTGTGTAAGAAGGATATGCTGAATAAGATGTGAAGAAAAATATTTTTAAATTCTTAGAACGTGGTTCGATAGTGTAATACCCTAATTTTTACCCCTAAGATCCCACATTTCATTTGCATCATTACATACACAAACAAGATCATACTTTTTGGTTCTCTCACCCTTGTGTTTCTTATTTACTTTATGTTTGTTTATTTTTACTAACCTCTAACTAAAATACCAAAAATATTTTTGCAATTTTGCTTGTTTCTTCTTCTTCTCTGTGTGTTTAGGGTTTTGCAAGGAGATTGATGGCAAGGACATTCATTCAAGTCTAAATCAAATGGAAGTTTAACCTCATCTTGGTCAAACTATCAATAGATTGCTTCAAGTGCAAATTGGTTGTGGCAGTAGGTTATTTTCTCAGGAAATGAGATTGTTCAAGGTCAAATTGTCTTGTATTGAAATCCAGTGGTTTATCAAGCAGTGTTCTATGAGAAGTTTGGTCCATGACTATTATGATCAAGGTTCATCAGTCCAGGTTGTGTTCATCTATGGATTTATTTTCCCAGAGGTTAATTCAGATAAATTAAAAGTGATTCAATTTTAACCGAAGATTCAAAAGTTTGTCTGTGCAAATCAAGTTTGATATTTATTCAAGTGTGCCATTTCCAAGTGATTCTAAAGCATGATTGAAGGCATTGATATTTGGGTTCATCATGACATCAATTCCTTAAAGATTTATTTCATCCAAGAATTTGATTCAAATTAAATTTCGAAGAGACATGCATATGGCTTACTTGGAATGCAAGTTACTTGAAAATGTAAGGCATTCATCATCACTAATATCTCCCAAATTCAAAGTTGTCAAGGTTTCATTAAGACAAGACAATTGTCAAAGTTCAAAGTCCAAATACAAATGCCCAAATGCAGTATGGAAGAGAAAAAGCAAAACGACGTCATGAACTTTAATTTGCAAATAAAAAACGACATGAAGATTTTTCAACCACAGGTCACACATAACTTGCATCCCAAAACGCAGAAAAAAGCTTCAAACGGCAACCATTTTTCACTCACTCTCAATCTATAAATAGGGTGCATACATCTTCATTTTTATCAAGCTTTTCAAGCCAAAAAATTCCTGCTAATTTTCTTCCCCAATTCATCATTACGAAACCTTTCACTCATTTTTTTTCTTCTCCTATTTCTTTCCACCAAATTCACTCCAATAGAGACAAATTCATCCAGAATCAAAGAAGAAGAAAGAAGAAGAGAGTTTTGGTTTCATCATTTACCTGAGTTTAAAGGTAGTTTGAGCTTCACCGCCATTTTCGATCTGTTACTTTTGATTGCATTTCTTTGAACTGTTGGTACTATTGTGAAGAGCTCTTGATTCCGATCATAACCGTGTTGGTTCCGCGTCCCGCCGCTTTGATTTGAGCAAGCTTTGAGCTCGTGGCTATGGTGTGAACAGTGTCGCGTCTAAGAATGGAGAAGATGACGATTCTGATTATTTTTCTTTCTCTTTTTCCTTTTCACTTGTTTTTATTTTTTTTATGTTTTTCTTTTTCTTCTTAAAGAATTTGGGCCGTATGGGCCTTTCAACTTTTTTTTACTAGTTTTTATATTTTAAATAAGAAAACTCTTGAAAAAATGATTTGAAAAAAATATATTAATTTGGATTAATTGTTGGTTGTTTTGGATCTTGAATTTTGATAAGATTTCATCAATATCAATGGACTTTGGGTGTCGATTTTATCCACCAAGAGAGGTGATTGATATTGATGATGATTTAATCGATTTAAGATTCAAATTGAGGTTTCTTTTCATTTTAATTTTCTTTCTTCTTCTTTTTATTTTTGATCGATGAAATCTATGGATCATAGATTGTTGATTATCAAGGTTGTTTAATCTTCATTATTTCAAATCTATGGACGAATAATCATTGAGATAATTCTTCTTACTTTGGAATAGTGATAGATTACCTTTGATTAATTGATTAAAAATTTTGATTATGATGAGATCACTACCTCTTTTCTTTTTGTGTGGCATGTTTTAGGAGAGTGATTTACATATCACTTCTCTAACATGTGTTAACACTAACATTTTATTGACCGGCCTCAGATAGTCGTGGTTTCTACATAAACCTGATTACGATTGCTTAACATAGAGCTAAAGTGTCCCTTAATCGGAAAATGATCATTCGTGACTCAAACTTATGTTTGAAAGTCCAAGTATGATTAGTTGCTTGTCTTAAGTCCAATACCTATGAAAATCATTGTTAGGAGGCTTTGATTCTATCAATCCTCTAATGAGTTTTCATTAATCTTGGTCTAAGTGCAAAAATTAATCAACATTGATCATATGTTCTAACCACTAATTACTAATTTACTAACAATATCCTTGTTTAATTTTGTTTATATTCTCTTCTTACTCCTTATTTCTTACTTTTATGTTTCCATATTATCATTTCATATCATATCTTTGTTTATGTTTATGTCATTTCTCTTTTGTCCACTTGGACCATACCTTGTTCAAAACACTAATAAAGGATAAAAATCTCTAAAAAACTTGGTGCTATTAACTTTGTGGTTATGCTCTTGGACTACTCTTAGACCTTGGACTTCATGGACCTTTGGACTTAGAATTAGGGCTCTCATTCCTATGCTTGGAGTATTGTGGATCTTAGCCTTTATTTGGCTCGCTCATTAGCTTATGCTTTAAGTCGGATGGAATTCTTTTTTTGCTTGCTATGGAGTGTGCTACAAGTCGGTTAGATCTTTCTTACCTCTAGCTCTTATTTTGGTTTCTAGGATAGTCACTTCATCTCCTCCCCTTCTTAAATTTTCAAAACTTTCTCCCTCTTTCAAAACCTTCTTGGTTTCAAACTTCAAAACCGCTTTCGCAATAAAACCTTGACTTTCGTCAAGTGATTTTTAAACTTTTGTTCTTCTTAATAAAATTCAATCAATGTTAATCATGCTTTGACAAATTTCAAAAGACATAAAAAATACAAAGACTCATCAACTCTTTTTGTGCCTTTATGCACTTTTTCACTTTAAAACTTTTCATAAAGTTTAGACATGATTCATTTCTATAGTTGAGATGTAATACTCCTATTCCCCATATTATTAAGACTTTGAAATTTTCCATGTTGATGTTGAGTGATAGTCTTGTTGATAATCCAAGCAAATCCTCCATCTTTATGTGACGCAGATGTTGTCTTAATACTCGTGGGTGAATAGTCGCAGTTTTCTCCTTAAAATGATGACTTGTCTTTACATCTAAAATCAATCAAAACCAACAAATTTTTGTCATTTGTACCACGAACTAAGGGGTTTTGATCCTATATTGCACTTTGTGGGTACGTAGGCATGAGACGATAAGTCTCTCCAAACACAAAAATCTAAAAAATAATTCTCTTCTCATCTCCCCAATCTCTTTTCAAACAAACCATTTTGAAACCAAAAAACGTAAATATTTCAAAGGGCTCCTATAGAGTACTATAGACGTTTTGGATGCTAACACCTTCCCATTGCGTAACCAACCCCCTTACCCCGATCTCTGTTTCTTGTTCTTGTTTTAGAACTCTTTGGTTTTGTTCGCTCTTTTTCCTTTCCTTTATTTGGATAAAATAAAAGTGCGGTGGCGACTCTTGTTTTTTTTGTGTTAAGCTAATCAATAGCTTACGCTCACGATTTTTACCGCTACAGAAAAGTGGCGACTCTGCTGGGGACATTTAGGTTCCTAGTGGGTTTCGCCTACTTTGATTTATTTATTGTTTTTTGTTTGACTTGTTTGTTATTGATTGTTCTATTTTGGTGCCTGGTAATTGTTGCACCCTAAAATTTGCCCAACCTTACTCCTTGGATTTATGTTTCATTATCATTAGCATTTGCATATAGAGTCATGTACATAGACTAACCATCTGCATAGCATGAGCATAGCAAGTCATTCAACAGGGGACCAATCATTATTCTCATCTCTAGAGGCCTATCAAGAGGTCATTATCCTAATTCCATCCTATTCAAGTCATCAGGAAAGAATTTGGAAGCAAAGAATTCAGCAGATCAAGCCTTGAGTCCATCTCCTAGCTGAGGATATCTGAGGATCAACAAGAGGGTTGTGAGCTGTGAAGTGAAAGCATGGAGAGCATCTAGACATCTTGAGAGACTTATAAAGTCATTTGGAGAAGAAAACAAGTTGTTGATGTGAGCACAAGAGCTACAGCTGAAGACAGTCAACTAGGGTTTCATCTGGGTCAACCCTAGGTCAACCCTAGGTCAATTGACTGACTTAAGAGGGCATTCAAGTCTATTGGAGAGATGTGGGGATAAACATTGAACATATGAAGAAGGATATGGAGATATGCCAAGGAGAATTCAAGAGAAATCAAGGAGAAGAGGAGTTACTAAATTAGGGTTTCTCTGTAAAATCCCCTAGTTTAGGTCAAACTTCCAAGCAAGACAAGTCAAAATGCTAGCTTCAAATGGCTTCTTGGCCAACATGAAACTTGTAGAGGATCTCAAGACCTTTAATTTTAGTGGTGGAAGACCTCAAGGAGATTTATAGAACTCAAGTTATGGTCCTTGCAAGTTACAGGTCATCTGGGGTGTCTGAATTTTTGTCTGTGAAAGTGACTTGACTTCCAAGCTAGTTTTGCCCCTCAAGGAGATTTCAAATGAATTCTTGGTCAACATAAGAATTGTTCCTCATTGTCTTAGCTTTCTAGAATGGTATAGTATGCCTTCATATGATGGGGAGAACTCAACTTATGGTCTTGGCAAGCAAAGGGCATTTTGGGCATTTGTGAATTACAGGTCATTTTAACCTATGTCCAAAACTCATACAAGGAGGCCTCAAATGGAAAAACTTACAACATCAAACTTGCTCCAAATGGGATTTTAAGTCTAGAAAGAAGGTCACAAGTTATTGGAGAAGCTCATAGCATGGAGTTGCATGATTGGTCAAAATATGAACTAAAAAGGCTTATAAAGTGAATAATTTCAAATTGAAAAATGGTTTGGGAGATTTACAAGTCCAAATGGAGACTTCCAATATATGATTTTGAATGGAAAAACAATTCTAAGAACAATGGTTCAAACACTTTTTTGAGTTTAGAAGGAAAAAATGAAGTTATCCATGGTTGCTTGCCTTTTAAGAAACATAATCAAAATGAGCCAAAGTTAGAAAACAAGGGAATGTGCAAGATGGATCTAGAATGTACCATTGGGGTCTATATAAGCATGAAATGAGAATTTGGCAAGGGTTGGCTTCATTTGCACCAAGAATTCCACAAATTTCTCATTCTTGTTCATAAAAGTTTCATTCCAAATCTCTCAAATTCTTCATCAACTTTCATCAAAATCAATTCAATCCTATTCAATATTCATCATAGATTAGAATTGAAGCAAGGATCAAGTGATTATCATTCATTTTCGCGCACCATATTCAAGAACATCAAAGTTGCAAATTCCATTGAACAGCATAATTCAAGCAAGGAAGCTCCAAAATATTGCATACAGAATCACATACATCAAGGATTGATCAAGATCCAACACTTAGAAGCTTCAGATCCACATCTTCCATAGCTGTTTCTCAAGATTTCTCACTAGGTAAGTTTTCATTCGATTTGCCTGATTCAGTTAGTTTAACATGATTTTATTAGTTTAGACATGATCTAGGTGGTTAGGAGATTAGTTTAGATGAATTTGGAAAGGATTGGTGATGGTTGTTAACAGGTGCCACAAGCTGTTAGGATCAATATCTCTTAGGTTAAGCCATTAGAATGTTAGTTGGATAGCGCAGGTTAATCTCCATTAGTTGTAGTTTAGTTTAGGTTAAGTTTGGGGAAGAATCGTGTTGATGCATATCAGTGGAATTCCATGGTGTCCAGACCTTGGCTTGATCGGATTTGTTGTTGTGATGAGTTTTAAGGTGAATTAATGCCCTAGGATTGTAGAGGAAGAAATCCTGAGCAATTTTCATGTTTATGGCATGTTGATTCGTGGCTTGGAGATGGAGAACAGAGAGGAGGAAAGTAGCTCGTGCATGGAGTCTCATGGGGATGAAACCCTAGGTTCAGTTGAATGGAGGAAGAAGACGAAATCTGGGTCGTCTATTGTGAGTAAGACCTTTGACCTGGAGCACGATCCAATGGTTATTATTTGATCTGAGTTTTAGAGGGAAAGAATGCCTTGGCCAAAACGCGTCGTTTCATTAATTGAAACGGGCGGGCCTGAGTCTTTGATGCTAATGCCACCCCCAGGTTTAGGCCCAAAACCAAGTTCTAACGTGAATTCGCTACTTTTCTCACCCCCCAGCGCTCTTCCATTTGTTTCATTGATTCTGAATGAATTCTGGGCCTAGTGCAAGCGCTACCAGCACCCCCCATTATGTGGCCCATCCTGGATATAACTGGGCGAGATTTCTGAATGCACCCCTCTCCCTCATTTTAATTCCAATTTTATTTTCTTAATTCATTTTAATTTTTCATCCACTTTGAAAATTCATAACTAATTCATAAAAAATGCATTTTAATCCATTCTTTTTACAATATTTTCATTAAAATGTCTAGAATATTATAGGAAAATAAAATTTCATTTTTAGTTTTATTTCATATTTTTTCCATATTTTCTAAATAAATGTCATATTAAATAGTTTCATTTCATGCATCATTTTTATGATTTTTGTTCTCTCACATGCTTTAATATTTTTTGGTCATTCTTTTTATATTGTTTAGATGAGATATTAAGCTTGTAGAAATATTTTAGTTCCCATTTTTAGAAGTTAATTTTAGGTGATTAATAAATGCTTGAACATCATGTACAAAAACTAGGGTTTTAGGTGACAACTTAAGAAGTTTGGTTTCATTTCCCTTAAGACTTAGGATTTAACTAGATTAGTTATGGGACTATAGGGGCTATGGGTAGTTATTAGATCCCTTAGAGAAAAGTTAAGATTCCCCTACTGCTATTATTACTGTCTGTATATCTGTTGTCTGGTGTGGTGTGCCCTCTGGGGATTGTTGCTTGCTTGCTTGGGTATTGGGTTTGTCTGGGGCCCTGGGGAAGCTGAAGATTTGTGAAGACGAAGATCATTGGAGATTCAAAGATTGAAGATCAATTGTCAGAGTTGAGGAGGAGATTCTTGCTAGCAGCTGCTAAGGAGACTAGGGTTTAGGAGCTAGGCAGAGCTCTAGATTAGAATGATTGTTTCTCAAACATGGATTGCCTTGTCTGCATCCATTCTTCTCTGTGATTCAGAGTCTCTCTAAGACACTCACCCCCTTCCTTTGGAAGGCTTGGTGATAGTGTCTATGAGATAGAACTCTTGAGAGAAAATGTCTCTTTGTGTTAGAAGCAGTCTGTTCACCACCTTTGGTAGTCAACTGATTGCTTAACACCCAATTCACTCTTGTGACTGACCCCTCATCCTGGAGGCTTGAGCTTGAAGAAAAGCCATTGCGGATAGAAGACTGATGATCAAAACCCTTGCCTGAAGGTCATGAAGATGGAGATTGATGCTTGTTGAAGCCTGTAGCTGAGTGGAGATTGCTTGAAGCCAGATGTTGATTCAGAGCTGCTGATGCTGCTTCCTTTATTGCTGTATTTCATTTGCTGATGTATTGATTGGTTTTCTGAGCTGTATTGTTTGCTGTTTACCCTGTTGGGTTGAAAGTGAAGTCTGTTCACTTTTGCCCATTGTTTTCTAGGTTCGAGGTTGAGTGGGACTCCCTTGCCTCGCTTGTACTGTTGCATCCATGCATTTTATTGTTTTACTGTATATATCTGATATTGTTTCTGTTTCTGCCTATCCCTTAGGATCTCTGTTTCTCTCTGCGCAAGAGAGGAGCATGATAGACACTAGGTCTTAACCCATGCATGATAACATTAGGATAGTTTGATTCCCTTCGCAACCGTAGGTTAGAGTTCCGTCTCTTTCTTTCTCAAAACAAACAGAAAAATACCATAAAGATTTCAAACACAATAAAAGACACTTCTTTCGTAAAAGAATGTGAACTCATCAAAACGTCATTTTTGTCCGCTTGGACCGCTAATCAGAAAACCTTTTTTCAGAAAGAATAAAATCAACCAAGACAAGCTTGTGTCGTACGTGGCCCGAACTACGTTTGCTCTGATCTTTCATGCTGTATGAAAGTACGTAGGCATAGGATGCGATATCCTAGCGAGCAACCTTCCCCTCCTTTCCCGTAGGTAGGCGAACTACGTTGACTCTGATTTCTCGTTCCAGGCGGGAATACGTAGGCATAAAGTGCGATACTTTGCCGAGTCATTTTTATTTTCATTTTATTTTCTTTTTAACCCTCGACCCATAGTTTAGATAGAATAACAATCCATACCAGAAAACAAGCGTGGATCCCGTCGAGTACGACGGACGTGAGGGGTGCTAACACCTTCCCCTTGCGTAACCGACTCCCGAACCCAGGTTTTGGTTGCGATGACCATACCTTTCCCGTGTTGTGCGAGGTTTACTCTGAGCGTTCCCTTTCCCTCCCGTGGGATAAATAACGCACGGTGGCGACTCTTCTGTTCAGCCGGCGCCGATTTTCGCAGTAGCGACAGCTGGCGACTCTGCTGGGGATCCAACGTCCCCTGGCTGCTAAGGACTGCGATGGTTCTTATGCATTTGGGATCCAACGTCCCTTGAGAGAGTCAATCCTAACGCCTGTTTTCCCGTCGAGGATTTTGTATGGAGTTATTTTATATTTCTAACCCTGTATTTTTCAGCTTTGTATATTGATTATTATTGCTGTATCTGGGGTGTGATGGGTGTTCTGATATTGAGAGATAAGCCGGACCTGGGCTTGAGTGCACCTAGAATTAGAGTAGAAATTAGTGGGCGCCCGCTTGCTTTGCTTGCTTTGGTGTCCCATGAAATCTACACTCAGACGAGGTTCCTCTGGTTGGCCTCCTGCCCCTTCCTTTGGTTGGCGTGGGTTGCTGGTTAGTTGGATTGTCGACTCTGGGGACCGATCATTTGGAAGTTGGCTGAGTGAGGCCTCTTCAGGATTTGATGATGCCACTCCTTCTGGGAATCGTATCATCAACCCTGGAAGTCTGTGACGCCGACGACCGCATAGGATGCCGTACCTTGTGCCAGTTATAGGGCCACCCACCTGTGAGGGGATTCAGGGTTATGCAGGTAACTAGACCTCCAGACTACCGGTTATTTCTTGATCAGAGATCCTGGTTATTTATGGAGAGTTGTGAGGTCTGTCAGAGACCATTTGAGATGAGATCTGAGGTCTGTCAGAGACCATTTGGAGAGGTGTTTTGAGGTCTGTCAGAGACCAATTATGGATGTGATTTGAGGTCTATCAGAGACCAGTTGGAGTTATGATTTGAGGTCTGTCAGAGACCAGTGTTGGAGTTTTATTTTAGGTCTATCTGAGACCAGGGTTGATGACTTCTGGATGGTCTATCTGAGACCTTTCTTGATTGGGTTTAGGCTATTCAGCTGCAGCTTTGGTCCCTGTTGAATGTTACTCGCATTGCATCCCTGCATATCCATTATCATTTGCATTTCATTAACGTGTGTCTGTGCTGCAGGTGCATTTGCATTTCCCTAGTTCTAGTGCCCGGACTTCTGAGTGTTTGATCATGACTAGCTTAAGGAGAACGGTTGCTTACAAATTGCCTACGCCTGATATTGTTCCTTTACTGGGGTTGATCTCTCTTGCTGATGAGGGTGTTCGTAGGAGTTTCCGGATGAGCTATGGTAGATTATTGAGATTGGTGTGCAAACCTACAGAGGTAGAGTTAGATGGGCTGTATGCTTTGATGCAATTCTACGATCCCGCTTTGAGGTGTTTCACGTTCTCTGACTTTATTATGGGACCAACCCTGGAGGAATACGCTGAGTATGTTGAGCTGCCCGTGCAGAACCAGGTTCCGTTCATTCATTATGATGCCAAACCTAAGCCGGAGGAATTGGCAAAAGCCTTGCATATTGATGCTTCTGAACTTGTGACTACTGTTTCCCGGGGAGTTCCAGGCTTCTCATTTCAGTTCTTAGTTGGTAAAGCCCAGGAATACGCTAAGAGCGGGTGTTGGATTGCTTTCAATGCTGTGTTGGCTTTGTGCATTTATGGCATAGTTTTATTCCCCAATATACCGGATTTTGTGGACTTTGACGCTTTCTACTTGTTTGCCGCTGGTAATCCTGTACCTACCTTACTCGGAGATCTCTACCACTCACTGCATTATAAGAATGAGAAGGGAAGAGGGAAGAATGTTCACCTGTGTGTGCCCTTGTTGAGTATGTGGTTTGAGAGTCACCTTCCTAAGAGAGGATCTGTTGCAGAGACTACAGTCCCAGTTGGTTGGCCGGAGCGCCTGATGAGGCTATCGTCGGAAGATATGGAGTGGTTTGATAGAGACCTGCTAGGATCTGAGCTCATCTTCAGTTGTTCTGGGTACCCTAATGTGCCGCTGATAGGAAGAAAAGGGTGTATCAATTACAACCCTTCTCTATTCATTCGCCAGTTCGGATATGCACTGAAAAGCCCGCCAAAGGAGGAGGAAGTACAGGAATCTCTGTACTTCACTGGAGACGTGAAGGGGGAGTTATTAGCCAAGTTGCGACGTGTCTGGACGCGTATTAACCGCAAAGGGAAGCCGCTGTTAGGAAAGAACGACTGTCAGGCCTACGCACCTTATAGAGTTTGGATTCGGGAGAGAGCTAGTCAATTGAGGATGCCATTTCCAGATGCACCAATTCTTGATCCTATTCCGGTAGAAGAGCCGACTACTGTTTCTAGAGAAGCATATGAACAGGTTGTGAAGGAGAAAGAAGCCTTGAGGAAGATTAACGAAGGGTTAGAGCAAGAGTTAGCCCAGGCACGCAGCGAGAAAAACAAGGCCGTATATGCTTTCCAACAACAGATTGAGCTGGTAAACAGGTTAGGAGCTGAGTTGACGGAGGAAAAGAAAAAGCGCGAACGTCTGGGGCAAGAGTTCAGAAGCTCCCATGACATGCTGGAAGCCAAAAAGAAAGCGCTCGACGCAGCACACCGAGAGATATCTTCTTGCAATAAGACTTGGAATGCTACACTCACTAACAACAAGAAGAGGGAAGATAAGCTGAAGCAGCAAATTTCCGACCTCAAAGAGAAGTTGAAGTCTAGCATCAAGAAGTGCGAGGAAGAAGTGATGAACCGGTATAGTGTCCAGCATGCACTGAATAAGGCAATCAAATCCAGAGATGAAGCAGTGTCCCAGAAGCGAAAGTTAGAAGATTGCTTCGGAGAGGCAACATGGGAAGAAACTGCTGAAGATGTACGCCGTGTCCTTAAGAAGAGAAACTAGCTTGTTGAAGGGCTGCTTGATCGACCAAGCCATCCGGAGACCAAAAAGATGATAGAGGAGTACCAGACTTTTGGGAGGATTTGATCATTTCACGTAGTTAGTTGTATGCTTTATTTGCATAGTGCTGGCCATCACCAGGATTGTTGGTTGAGGTCATGCCATCTTTGTACTCTCAGTGATATTGTACCCTGGGCTTATTGATTTTCCCTGCAATATATGAGGCTTTCTATGATTCAGCTCCGATATTCCTATTGTCAACACTGTCACTGCACTGGAACCTTCACACTAGAACTGGGGGAATGAATCACCCTAATGCACAGACACATTGCATTGCATTCATACTCATATTGCATTACAGGTAATCTTTGAATGGTGTCTTATCTCTTGCTCTGCATCAGGTACTTAACAGGATTCCAGATCAACATCCGCACCGCTATTCTACACGATCCAACTGTCGGAAAGTCATGGACCAAATTCAGAACGAGATGCAGGATGTACACGAGAAGCTCGCCCTCTTCATGCAAACCATGGAAGCTATAGCAAAAGGGCAAGAGAATTTGCAGGCCATGGTCCAGCCCCTGTTGGCTCGCAACGCTGGTCATGGTAACGAAGATCATCAGTCTGTCCGGGTTGATACTGCTCATGGAGATGGCACTCCCACGCCGGTGGCTCCGCCTGTCGTCAATGTGACTGCTGCTAACGTCAACAACGCTACCACTGCTGTGAATGGTAACGTCGGAGTAGGTAATGAAACTGCTGTCCACAACGCCGGGCTGGGTGATGTCAATTTGGGAGATAATCTCGGAGGCAATGGCTTTGTCAATGCTGGGTTCGGATTCAATGATCAGGGATTCGACAACACTGGCAAGTATGGCTTTAATGCTCAAGGCTTTGGGCAAGATGGTTATGGTATGGTCAATCAGGGTTACGGAGGCTTTGGAAACGGAAACGGTACTGGATTTATGGCTGGTGGTCCTGCTGGAGGTGTTCAAGGGTACGGCAACAGAGGCCGAATTCCAGGGATGAATCAGGTCGGAGCTGGACGTAATAATGCATATGATGGATACGGGGCTGGAAACGGTATGTGGCAAGAGGATCAACAGGAGGACGCCTTCTCTGGAGGAGGTTTTGAAGGGCCGATGGATGATTCTCAAAAGATTAGAATGCTGGAAGAGCAAATGAAGGGAGTCCTAAATCAGAGTGCTGTAGGATTGGACATGGCAACAATGGGCTTGGTACCTGGGCTGAGGGTGCCAATCAAGTTCAAAGCGCCTGCGTTCGATAAGTACAAAGGAGACACATGTCCGAAAGTGCATGTGCGAGCTTATTACAGAAAGATGTCTGCATACTCCACTGATGAAAGAATGCTCATGCATTTCTTTCAGGATAGTCTATCGGGCCCTTCCTTAGAGTGGTACATGGGGTTGGAGCCAACTGATATCAAGACTTGGAAGCAATTAGCGGAGGCATTTGTAGCCCATTACAAATATAACAGCGACCTGGCACCCAATCGGGTCCAGTTGGTCGGGCTTTCGCAGAAGAAGGGGGAGAGTTTTAAAGAATACGCGCAAAGGTGGCGCGATATGGCTGCCAGGGTCCGTCCTCCTGTGGAAGATAAAGAAATGAACGATATGTTTGTCGGCACATTCACCGGACTGTTTCATGATATGCTGTTTCATACGTCTCTGGCTAGTTTTTCAGACCTGATCTTGATGGGGGAAAAGATTGAGCGGAACATTAAGCAAGGAAAGTTCCAGGTCGAGGAATCAACTGCATCTGGCAGTAATAGGAAAGCTTATGGTGGGCGCCGTCAGGGCGAAGCTAGCGCTGTATTTGGAGGCCGAGGCCGAGGCCGAGGCAGGGGAAGAAATCAATATCGTCAGCCGCAGCAAGTGTCGAGTGTTACTATCCCCTATCAGCAACAACCAATCCAGCAACAACCGGTTCAGCAGCAACCAATGCCACAGCAGCAGCAGCCTCAGCAGGGGGCACAGCAAGCTCAGCGAAAATTCCAGGGTGGTAAGCCGAGAAGAGTATTTGAGAAGCCTCCCTCTAACTATGCTGATTTATTGCAGACCTTGTTGGGATTGAATCTGGTGGAGAAAAGAACCTTGGCACCGATAACGGGAACTCCCCCGTTCGGCTACGATGCGAATAGACACTGTGAGTTTCATTCTGGAGCCCCGGGCCATGATATAGAAGGTTGTCATGCTTTTAAGCACGTTGTGCAGGATCTCTTGGACAACAAGTCTATCAACTTCGGAACGACCGGTGCGAATATAGTCCAGAAACCCATGCCTAATCATGGGGCGAACGCTGTTCTAACCGAGGAAGGTCTGAATCTGATTATGAATGTTGAGGATTTAAAGACGCCGCTGAGCGAGATAAAAAGCCGACTGTTGCAGGGAGGTGTTTACCCGGGTTGTAATGAGTACTGTCTAGATTGTTGGGCCCTGTCTGGGGGGTGTGAGGATCTAAAGAAAGGCATTCAGGCCTTGATTGATGATGGTATATTGCAGTTTGATAGAACAGCAACTGATGAGCCTGCAGGGGCAGTAGTGGATAATCGGAGTGATGTTGCCACAGTGACAATTCCTAGGAAGACGATCACTATTTCAGCACCAGCTCAGCGACCACCGATTACTATAACTAAAGCCGGGCCAATCCCGTATGAGAACACGAGAGCCGTCCCATGGTCATATGGGCTAGAGGTGTATTGTGACGGGATTAAAATCGATGTTAACAAGCAGTCAGCGGAGGTTGTGGATAATGTTGTGGGTTCAGGAGGCATGACGAGGAGCGGCAGGATCTTTATATCTCCTGAAGTGGAGGCTGAAAGGCTAGCGAAAGGAAAAGGGAAAGCGGTTGAGAATGTTCCGGTAAAAGCAAATGAAAAAGAAGCAGCATCGAAAGATGTGGAAGAATTCATGCGCTTGATTCGGAAAAGCGATTATAAAATTGTGGAGCATCTGCAGCAAACACCGTCCAAAATATCTATATTGTCATTGCTGTTGTGTTCGGAAGCCCACAGGAACGCTTTGCTGAAAGTCCTAGACACTTCTTTTGTACCACAGGATGTCTCCGTAAACCAGCTAGAAGGAGTATTGGCACATGTAAATGCAGGCCACAGTCTGGGCTTTACTGATTTCGACTTGACTCCGAAAGGAAGGGATCATAATATGGCACTACATGTATCTGTTGAGTGCAGAGGATCGACAATGTCGCACGTATTGGTTGACACCGGGTCGTCTTTGAATGTGCTGCCTAAGAAGGCTATGATGAAGCTGGATGTTCGAGGGATTTTGTGTACACCAAGTGATTTGGTAGTCAGAGCGTTTGACGGCACGCGGAGAACAGTCTTCGGATCGATTACATTGCCTCTGCAAGTGGGGCCGGAAGTGTTTGCAACGGAGTTTTATATCATGGATATACAGCCTGCGTACAGCTGCTTGCTGGGAAGACCTTGGATTCACGGGGCAGGGGCAGTCACGTCTACCCTGCATCAGAAGTTAAAGTATATGGTCGGAGACAGCGTAGTCACCGTGTGCGGAGAAGAAGACATCCTGGTCAGCCATCTTTCTTCGTTTAAATATGTGGAAGTCGACGGGGAGATCCATGAGACGCCGTGCCAGGCATTCGAAGGTTTGCGCATAAAGGACAAGGGTCCCAGGCCAAGCAAAGTGCCAGAGATAGCTGTTTCTTCGTATAAAGAGGCTCAAGCGCTAGTGAAAGCGGGAGAAGCCAAAGGCTGGGGCAAAGTATTGGACATTCCTGTAAAAATGGACCGGTTCGGATTGGGGTACCGACCGTCATCATCAACTCCTTCCGTGGGGGCCCCTCATTTCAGAAAGTCAATCACCATCTCTGCCAGTGGAGTATGCCATGAATCTGTCAATGCTGCTTCAGAATCTGATGAAGGGGACAGCGACTGTGATATGGATGCCTGGATTCAGCCAAGCACGCCAGGACAAGGACTGTGCAACTGGTCTATTCAGGAGCTTGTTCCTGTGACTTTTAAACAGTAATGCTTTGCTTTATTAATTGTTGAATAATCTGATGTCTTGCCCGAGGCATCAGGATTTGCTTAGGGCTGTGTTGTTATAAACATTGCGCGTTAATCATTAAATAAATGGCGTTTTTTCATGTGCAAATACTGTAATCCCTGTCTTTCTTGTTTTGTATTTTTCAATAAAATGGCAATGTGGTTAATCGCTTTATACGCATTTTGAAGCACTTAACCCTCTCTTTTGCAGGATAACATTTTCAGATGACATCCTTGAACCACTTATGACTCGTCCCGACTTCGAGCACCCGGTATTCCAGACCGAAGAAGAGGTTGTCGAAGATAGCGACGTTCCTGAAGAACTGTCTTGGTTGGTGAAGCAAGAGGAAAGAGCCATTCTGCCTCACGACGAGGTTATTGAAATTATCAATTTGGGGTCGGAAGGGGTTGAGAAAAATATTCGTATCGGAGCCGCACTGCAGAGTGATATCAAGCGAAGACTGGTTGAAATGCTCCGAGAGTATAATGATGTATTCGCTTGGTCGTATCAAGATATGCCAGGGCTCGATACTGATATGGTTGTGCATCGCCTGCCACTGAAAGAAGACTGCCCGCCTGTCAAACAAAAACTTCGCAGAACTCGACCAGATATGGCAATGAAGATCAAAGAGGAGGTTCAGAAACAGTGGGACGCTGGTTTCCTGGCTGTGACGAAGTATCCCTCATGGGTTGCCAACATCGTACCAGTGCCAAAGAAAGATGGCAAGGTTCGAATGTGCGTGGATTATAGAGATTTGAATAAAGCAAGCCCAAAAGACGATTTTCCACTTCCTCATATTGACGTATTAGTTGATAATACCGCTCAATACTCTGTATTCTCCTTCATGGATGGCTTTTCAGGCTATAATCAGATTAAAATGGCGCCAGAGGATATGGAGAAAACTACTTTCATAACGCCTTGGGGAACATTTTGTTACAAAGTGATGCCCTTTGGTTTGAAAAATGCTGGGGCAACATATCAGCGTGCGATGACGACTCTTTTTCATGACATGATGCATAAAGAGATCGAAGTTTATGTTGACGATATGATTGCTAAATCCCAGACAGAGGAAGAGCATCTGGTGAATCTGTTGAAGTTGTTTAAAAGACTTAGGAAGTTCAGGCTGAGGCTGAACCCTAACAAATGCACCTTCGGGGTAAGATCGGGTAAACTGCTGGGGTTTATCGTAAGCGAAAGAGGAATAGAGGTCGATCCTGCTAAAATAAAAGCGATTCAAGACATGCCGACGCCTAAAACAGAGAAAGAGGTGCGCGGGTTTTTAGGGAGATTGAACTACATTGCTCGGTTTATATCTCACCTAACTGCCACGTGTGAACCATTATTCAAGCTGTTGAAGAAAGATCAAGCTGTAACGTGGAACGAAAATTGTCAAAAGGCGTTCGACAAAATAAAGAAGTACTTGCAGGAACCTCCTATTTTGATACCCCCGGTGGCAGGAAGACCCTTGATAATGTATTTGACGGTTCTTGAGGGAAGCATGGGTTGTGTTCTCGGTCAACACGACGAGACGGGGAGAAAAGAGCATGCAATCTATTATTTGAGTAAGAAATTTACAGACTGTGAATCTCGATACTCAATGCTGGAGAAAACTTGTTGCGCGCTAGCCTGGGCCGCCAAGCGTTTGAGGCAGTACATGCTGAATCATACAACCATGCTCATCTCGAAGATGGATCCAATCAAATATATATTCGAAAAGCAGGCGTTGTCAGGTAGAATTGCCCGTTGGCAGATGGTCTTGACTGAATACGATATTCAATACGTCTCGCAAAAGGCAATAAAGGGGAGTGTGCTGTCTGAATATCTGGCGGAGCAGCCTATTGAAGAGTACCAATCGATGAGATTTGATTTTCCTGACGAGGATATCATGTATCTCAAGATGAAGGATTGCGAAGAGCCGTTACCAGACGAAGGACCAGAGCCGGGGTCCAAATGGCAGATGATATTTGACGGAGCTGTGAATGCTTATGGTAGCGGAATAGGGGCAATTATCACTACGCCACACGGGTCGCACATCCCGTTTACTGCCCGATTGACCTTTGCCGTTACCAACAATGAGGCCGAATACGAAGCTTGTATAATGGGGCTTGAAGAAGCCATTGATTTGCGAATCAAACATTTAGACGTATACGGAGACTCAGCTCTGGTAGTGAATCAGATCAAAGGGGAATGGGAGACACGTCAGCCCAATTTGATACATTACATGAATTATGCAAGGAGATTGTTGCCTTTCTTCGACAAGGTTGAATTGCATCATGTGCCGCGGGCAGAAAATCAAATGGCTGACGCCCTTGCCACTTTGTCTTCCATGTACAAGGTCAATTTCTGGAACGAAGCTCCCCAAATCACTATCTCTCGGTTAGACAGGCCAGCTTATGTATTTGCTATTGATGAAGCATCTGATGACAAACCGTGGTATTTTGATATCCTTAATTTCCTGAAGAATAAAGAGTATCCGGCTGGGGCATCCAGTCAAGATCAGAAGACTCTCAGGAGATTAGCGGGTAATTTCTATTTGAACCCGGATGGCGTCTTATACAGAAGAAACCACGATTTGGTGTTGTTGCGTTGTGTAGACGAAAAAGAGGCCAAGCTTCTCATGGAGGAAATTCACGAAGGTGCCTTTGGTACGCATGCTGGTGGGCATGCTATGACGAGAAAACTGCTGCGGGCAGGTTATTTTTGGCTGACGATGGAAACTGATTGTTTCAAATTTGCAAGAAAGTGCCACAAGTGCCAAATATATGCTGACAAAATACATGTGCCTCCAAGTCCTCTAAACGTGATGTCATCTCCATGGCCATTCTCGATGTGGGGAATCGATATGATCGGAAAGATTGAGCCGACGGCTTCTAACGGGCATCGGTTCATCCTAGTAGCAATCGATTATTTCACCAAGTGGGTGGAAGCGGCGTCTTACGCAAACGTAACGAAGCAAGTGGTGGCTAGATTCATCAAGAGAGATATCATTTGCCGATATGGGATTCCCGAGCGGATAATCACGGATAATGGTTCTAATCTGAACAACAAAATGATGAAGGAGCTCTGTCAGAATCTCAAGATCGAACATCACAACTCCTCCCCTTACCGACCCAAGATGAATGGCGCTGTCGAAGCGGCCAATAAGAATATCAAGAAGATCGTCCAGAAAATGGTGGTGACGTATAAAGATTGGCATGAAATGCTACCTTTCGCTTTGCACGGTTATCGTACGACGGTACGCACATCAACCGGGGCAACTCCGTTCTCATTGGTATACGGAATGGAAGCGGTATTACCATTGGAAGTTGAGATCCCTTCTCTGAGGGTATTGCGAGACGTTCAGCTGGACGAGGCAGAATGGGTAACGAATAGGTTGAACCAACTGAGTTTGATGGATGAGAAGAGGCTAGCTTCTCTGGCATACGGTCGTTTGTATCAAAGACGAATGAAGAAAGCGTACGACAAGAAGATACTTCCGCGAAGCTTTCAGACGGGCGACCTTGTGCTGAAAAGGATTCTCCCGCCGCAAGCAGATCACAGGGGCAAGTGGACCCCCAACTACGAAGGGCCATACGTTGTCAGTAAGGTCTTTTCAGGAGGAGCGTTGTTGTTGTCCACCATGGACGGGGAAGACTTTACGTCACCTGTGAATTCGGACGCAGTTAAAAAATACTTTGCTTAAAATAGACCCGCTGGACAGAAAAAAGAGAGACCAGGCAAAAATGGGGCATCCTGGCGAACCAAAAACAGAATGAAAGGTTCGGGCAAAAGTTAGGGATAAAATTGAAAAAATGTACACCCGCGAAGTTGAAAACCTACACTGGGCGGCTTCGGCAAAAAAGGGTATCCCGGTGAATTGAAAACCCGTAAAGGGCGGTTCACGCAAAAGTTAGGGATGAGAAAAGCAAATGACTGCGGTCCGAATTTGATTTTGCAATGAGCATCAATGCGGGAGAATGTATTTGAGGAGTCAGTTATCGGATACAACCTCTTCAGAAGTGGGGATACCGGGAAAGCATTAGAGTCGGACGAGTCATGGGAGGATCAGTTCGTGGTGTTCATCTGCATCCAGTTGCCGACATGTGTACAAAATTTAATTTGTCAATATTTGTGCTTCCTGTGCATACTTGTATATCTGCTTTGCGTAGCTTCCTCTTTTCAGGAGTTACATCCCGTGTACAAAAACTCCGCTCATTCAGGGGCCCAATCAATGAAAATGTGTTATTCAGCACTTGATGATTGTTCTTTACTGTTTTGCGCATGATAAAACGCCTAAGTTTGATGAAACTAACATGAGTATAACATCATTGGCCCTTGCCAACAATTGTTAAAGCTTTGAATTGACTGAGTGTAACGTCACTAACCTGAATTGATTTGATTGCATAGGCTTGTCGTGTCTTGTTTGTGTTGTTGCAGGTTTCACAACCCTACGAGGAAGAGGATCAAAAGATTGTGATAACGAAAGACTCGATCTTCACGCAGGTCATGCATGTTCTTCCTGAAGAAGGATAGAATTCCCAGCTAGCCATAGCTTATCCAAAGGACGTGCTCCAGAGAAGTTAATCGACCTCAGCAGAGTTTAGTGATTCCGAGATCGTAAGGCTGTATTCAGACAGGTTCATCGTTCCCCGCAGGGTCAGGCACTCTCCCCCAGTGGAGTCAGTTAATTTTCCCTTAGAGAATCATCCCCTCTCCAGCGGAGTTCTTTCAGCAAGTGTTCTTTCCTTCCAGTGGAATTCGAAGGTCAAGACTCTCCAAAGCAGAGTTGATGTTGGGTCCTGTCATTTATTTTGTCAGAGATACTGGTGATATCGGTTCACGTTCCAGCAGAAATCCAATCGTACTGTGCACATCTGCTATTCCCCAGCAAAGTTATATTCCCCATCAGGGGGTTACCTCAACTGGTTTGAGTTCCCAATTTCCCAGCAGGGCTGACTTCACCCTTCCAGCATTTATTTTGCCGGAATAATTTTGTAGCATCAGGCTATCCCCGGCGAGTCGGCGTTATCCTTCCAGCATTTATTTTGCTGAAGCAGTTTCTGTACTCTAGTAGTTCAGGTGGAGAGAGCTCTTGCTCAAATAAATCACCAAACAGTCAAGATCTCGGCAGGAGATATTCAATGATAATGTCAGTTTCGGCGGTATTCCCCCACAGAGTTATCATGATAAAACTCTCTTTGTCTCCAGCAGAGTCATTTATGCAAATGTCTCTTATTTTCCCCAGCCAGAGTGGCCAGGATAAGAATCTCCTTATCCCCAAGCAGAGTTTGTTTGTCATCAACGGGTCGCATGAATCGGAATTTCAGAGGCCACCGCCGGTTATCAGAGCAGGCGTCCGATAGTTGGTTTTCAGACATCCCCAGTAGAGTTCATCTCGAAGTCGCTGTCACGTCAGTGCTAAGAAGTTTGTGGGTGAGGATCATTGAAGAACCAAGTCCTAACGCGGACAGTTTATTCCTAGATTGGCGGGATTTCTTCAGAAGTGGGCGTCCTAGCGTGGACAGGTCTATTTCCCTGGGCTGATGGGAGGTGCTAGTCCTAACGTGGGCAGGTTCGATTTCTCAGAGCTGTTGGAAGGTGGAGTCCTGACGTGGACATTTCCTCAGGTTGACGATACGTGCTAGTCCTAACGTGGACAGATTTGATTTCTCGGTATTGATCGGATGTGAAATCCTGACGTGGACAAATTTATCCCTCTTCGTGTTGTTGGCAAAGTGTAAGTCCTGACGCGGATATTTCCCCAGCAAGTCGAAGACGCGTGAGTCCTTACGTGGACAAGTATTATTTCCTCAGTGGGTCGAAGACGCCTGAGTCCTAACGTGGACAAATCAAGACGAGATCAGTGTCCTAACGCGGACATATCAACAGAATTGATTCCTAACGTGGAAAGATGGAGATTCCTTACGCGGAAAAGATGTAGTCCTTACGCGGACATATCAGAAGTTGCATTCCTAACGCGGAAAAGTTGTAGTCCTTACGTGGACAGATTAAGATGGCATTCCTTACGTGGAAAAATGAGTCCTGACGCGGACAAATCGAGAAAGAATTGATATTCCTTACGTGGAAAGATCAGAGTCCTTACGTGGACATATCAAGAGCATTCCTTACGTGGAAGAAAAATGGTTTCCTTACGTGGAAAGACGAGCTTATTCCTTACGTGGAAAGATTAAGTCCTGACGTGGACATATCACGATTGATTCCTGACGTGGAAAGAAATGGATTATTCCTGACGTGGAAGAGTTTAGTCCTGACGCGGACAGATCAAAGAAGATATTCCTAACGTGGAAGAAGAAGTTTATTCCTTACGCGGAGAAATTGGGGTCCTTACGCGGACAGACTCAAGAAAAGTTGAGTCCTGACGTGGACAAGTTCAGAACCAAAGTTGAATTCCTTACGTGGAAAGATCGGAGTCCTGACGCGGACATATCAAGTGGTATTGGAGTCCTTGCGTGGACAGATTGATATGGTTCACCTTATGTGGAAAGAAGATTGCTTCCTGACGTGGAAAGATGAAAGAGTTGAGTCCTGACGTGGACAGATACAGGAGATGATTCCTAACGTGGACAGGTTACTCCTAACGTGGAAGAGTATTGTTCCTAACGTGGATGATTCAGTTTATGGAAATGCAGACGAGGTATCCCCAGCGGAGTTGCCGAGATTTTCTGGGTTAACAGTAAGTGGAGTCCTAACGCGGACAAGTAAGCAAAATGTTATGACAGAATCCTCTTCAGAACGATGAAGACAATCCCCAGCCCGGTCGCGCGAGATCAGTGGGTTGCTATAACAGTCAGATTCAGCTGATGAATGTCGTTCCCCAAGCAGGAGCGCAATTTAGTTTTGCGGTTGGCAAATTTCTGGTTTCACTAGTATTCAACCGTCTCGTACCTCGAATGTTTGAAGGCTCCGGGCTCTTCACCCAATCGGGTCCAAGTCGTTTGAATAGGGGCAGCTGTTGCACCCTAAAATTTGCCCAACCTTACTCCTTGGATTTATGTTTCATTATCATTAGCATTTGCATATAGAGTCATGTACATAGACTAACCATCTGCATAGCATGAGCATAGCAAGTCATTCAACAGGGGACCAATCATTATTCTCATCTCTAGAGGCCTATCAAGAGGTCATTATCCTAATTCCATCCTATTCAAGTCATCAGGAAAGAATTTGGAAGCAAAGAATTCAGCAGATCAAGCCTTGAGTCCATCTCCTAGCTGAGGATATCTGAGGATCAACAAGAGGGTTGTGAGCTGTGAAGTGAAAGCATGGAGAGCATCTAGACATCTTGAGAGACTTATAAAGTCATTTGGAGAAGAAAACAAGTTGTTGATGTGAGCACAAGAGCTACAGCTGAAGACAGTCAACTAGGGTTTCATCTGGGTCAACCCTAGGTCAACCCTAGGTCAATTGACTGACTTAAGAGGGCATTCAAGTCTATTGGAGAGATGTGGGGATCAACATTGAACATATGAAGAAGGATATGGAGATATGCCAAGGAGAATTCAAGAGAAATCAAGGAGAAGAGGAGTTACTAAATTAGGGTTTCTCTGTAAAATCCCCTAGTTTAGGTCAAACTTCCAAGCAAGACAAGTCAAAATTCTAGCTTCAAATGGCTTCTTGGCCAACATGAAACTTGTAGAGGATCTCAAGACCTTTAATTTGAGTGGTGGAAGACCTCAAGGAGATTTATAGAACTCAAGTTATGGTCCTTGCAAGTTACAGGTCATCTGGGGTGTCTGAATTTTTGTCTGTGAAAGTGACTTGACTTCCAAGCTAGTTTTGCCCCTCAAGGAGATTTCAAATGAATTCTTGGTCAACATAAGAATTGTTCCTCATTGTCTTAGCTTTCTAGAATGGTATAGTATGCCTTCATATGATGGGGAGAACTCAACTTATGGTCTTGGCAAGCAAAGGGCATTTTGGGCATTTGTGAATTACAGGTCATTTTAACCTATGTCCAAAACTCATACAAGGAGGCCTCAAATGGAAAAACTTACAACATCAAACTTGCTCCAAATGGGATTTTAAGTCTAGAAAGAAGGTCACAAGTTATTGGAGAAGCTCATAGCATGGAGTTGCATGATTGGTCAAAATATGAACTAAAAAGGCTTATAAAGTGAATAATTTCAAATTGAAAAATGGTTTGGGAGATTTACAAGTCCAAATGGAGACTTCCAATATATGATTTTGAATGGAAAAACAATTCTAAGAACAATGGTTCAAACACTTTTTTGAGTTTAGAAGGAAAAAATGAAGTTATCCATGGTTGCTTGCCTTTTAAGAAACATAATCAAAATGAGCCAAAGTTAGAAAACAAGGGAATGTGCAAGATGGATCTAGAATGTACCATTGGGGTCTATATAAGCATGAAATGAGAATTTGGCAAGGGTTGGCTTCATTTGCACCAAGAATTCCACAAATTTCTCATTCTTGTTCATAAAAGTTTCATTCCAAATCTCTCAAATTCTTCATCAACTTTCATCAAAATCAATTCAATCCTATTCAATATTCATCATAGATTAGAATTGAAGCAAGGATCAAGTGATTATCATTCATTTTCGCGCACCATATTCAAGAACATCAAAGTTGCAAATTCCATTGAACAGCATAATTCAAGCAAGGAAGCTCCAAAATATTGCATACAGAATCACATACATCAAGGATTGATCAAGATCCAACACTTAGAAGCTTCAGATCCACATCTTCCATAGCTGTTTCTCAAGATTTCTCACTAGGTAAGTTTTCATTCGATTTGCCTGATTCAGTTAGTTTAACATGATTTTATTAGTTTAGACATGATCTAGGTGGTTAGGAGATTAGTTTAGATGAATTTGGAAAGGATTGGTGATGGTTGTTAACAGGTGCCACAAGCTGTTAGGATCAATATCTCTTAGGTTAAGCCATTAGAATGTTAGTTGGATAGCGCAGGTTAATCTCCATTAGTTGTAGTTTAGTTTAGGTTAAGTTTGGGGAAGAATCGTGTTGATGCATATCAGTGGAATTCCATGGTGTCCAGACCTTGGCTTGATCGGATTTGTTGTTGTGATGAGTTTCAAGGTGAATTAATGCCCTAGGATTGTAGAGGAAGAAATCCTGAGCAATTTTCATGTTTATGGCATGTTGATTCGTGGCTTGGAGATGGAGAACAGAGAGGAGGAAAGTAGCTCGTGCATGGAGTCTCATGGGGATGAAACCCTAGGTTCAGTTGAATGGAGGAAGAAGACGAAATCTGGGTCGTCTATTGTGAGTAAGACCTTTGACCTGGAGCACGATCCAATGGTTATTATTTGATCTGAGTTTTAGAGGGAAAGAATGCCTTGGCCAAAACGCGCCGTTTCATTAATTGAAACGGGCGGGCCTGAGTCTTTGATGCTAATGCCACCCCCAGGTTTAGGCCCAAAACCAAGTTCTAACGTGAATTCGCTACTTTTCTCACCCCCCAGCGCTCTTCCATTTGTTTCATTGATTCTGAATGAATTCTGGGCCTAGTGCAAGCGCTACCAGCACCCCCCATTATGTGGCCCATCCTGGATATAACTGGGCGAGATTTCTGAATGCACCCCTCTCCCTCATTTTAATTCCAATTTTATTTTCTTAATTCATTTTAATTTTTCATCCACTTTGAAAATTCATAACTAATTCATAAAAAATGCATTTTAATCCATTCTTTTTACAATATTTTAATTAAAATGTCTAGAATATTATAGGAAAATAAAATTTCATTTTTAGTTTTATTTCATATTTTTTCCATATTTTCTAAATAAATGTCATATAAAATAGTTTCATTTCATGCATCATTTTTATGATTTTTGTTCTCTCACATGCTTTAATATTTTTTGGTCATTCTTTTTATATTGTTTAGATGAGATATTAAGCTTGTAGAAATATTTTAGTTCCCATTTTTAGAAGTTAATTTTAGGTGATTAATAAATGCTTGAACATCATGTACAAAAACTAGGGTTTTAGGTGACAACTTAAGAAGTTTGGTTTCATTTCCCTTAAGACTTAGGATTTAACTAGATTAGTTATGGGACTATAGGGGCTATGGGTAGTTATTAGATACCTTAGAGAAAAGTTAAGATTCCCCTACTGCTATTATTACTGTCTGTATATCTGTTGTCTGGTGTGGTGTGCCCTCTGGGGATTGTTGCTTGCTTGCTTGGGTATTGGGTTTGTCTGGGGCCCTGGGGAAGCTGAAGATTTGTGAAGATGAAGATCATTGGAGATTCAAAGATTGAAGATCAATTGTCAGAGTTGAGGAGGAGATTCTTGCTAGCAGCTGCTAAGGAGACTAGGGTTTAGGAGCTAGGCAGAGCTCTAGATTAGAATGATTGTTTCTCAAACATGGATTGCCTTGTCTGCATCCATTCTTCTCTGTGATTCAGAGTCTCTCTAAGACACTCACCCCCTTCCTTTGGAAGGCTTGGTGATAGTGTCTATGAGATAGAACTCTTGAGAGAAAATGTCTCTTTGTGTTAGAAGCAGTCTGTTCACCACCTTTGGTAGTCAACTGATTGCTTAACACCCAATTCACTCTTGTGACTGACCCCTCATCCTGGAGGCTTGAGCTTGAAGAAAAGCCATTGCGGATAGAAGACTGATGATCAAAACCCTTGCCTGAAGGTCATGAAGATGGAGATTGATGCTTGTTGAAGCCTGTAGCTGAGTGGAGATTGCTTGAAGCCAGATGTTGATTCAGAGCTGCTGATGCTGCTTCCTTTATTGCTGTATTTCATTTGCTGATGTATTGATTGGTTTTCTGAGCTGTATTGTTTGCTGTTTACCCTGTTGGGTTGAAAGTGAAGTCTGTTCACTTTTGCCCATTGTTTTCTAGGTTCGAGGTTGAGTGGGACTCCCTTGCCTCGCTTGTACTGTTGCATCCATGCATTTTATTGTTTTACTGTATATATCTGATATTGTTTCTGTTTCTGCCTATCCCTTAGGATCTCTGTTTCTCTCTGCGCAAGAGAGGAGCATGATAGACACTAGGTCTTAACCCATGCATGATAACATTAGGATAGTTTGATTCCCTTCGCAACCGTAGGTTAGAGTTCCGTCTCTTTCTTTCTCAAAACAAACAGAAAAATACCATAAAGATTTCAAACACAATAAAAGACACTTCTTTCGTAAAAGAATGTGAACTCATCAAAACGTCATTTTTGTCCGCTTGGACCGCTAATCAGAAAACCTTTTTTCAGAAAGAATAAAATCAACCAAGACAAGCTTGTGTCGTACGTGGCCCGAACTACGTTTGCTCTGATCTTTCATGCTGTATGAAAGTACGTAGGCATAGGATGCGATATCCTAGCGAGCAACCTTCCCCTCCTTTCCCGTAGGTAGGCGAACTACGTTGACTCTGATTTCTCGTTCCAGGCGGGAATACGTAGGCATAAAGTGCGATACTTTGCCGAGTCATTTTTATTTTCATTTTATTTTCTTTTTAACCCTCGACCCATAGTTTAGATAGAATAACAATCCATACCAGAAAACAAGCGTGGATCCCGTCGAGTACGACGGACGTGAGGGGTGCTAACACCTTCCCCTTGCGTAACCGACTCCCGAACCCAGGTTTTGGTTGCGATGACCATACCTTTCCCGTGTTGTGCGAGGTTTACTCTGAGCGTTCCCTTTCCCTCCCGTGGGATAAATAACGCACGGTGGCGACTCTTCTGTTCAGCCGGCGCCGATTTTCGCAGTAGCGACAGTAATCTGTGTGGTGAGATAAGTCTTATACCCGGACTTGAGTGCACTTATGATAGGAGGGTGGTATAGTCTTGTTGGCTTACATGGAGTAGTCCTTACTAAGCTGACTTGAGATCCCCTGCTCGGTGGAGGCCCCTTTGGAATTACTGATGTCTTACGAGTAGTCGTAATTGATATTACTTTTTCCGACTGGGAGCCTGAGAAACTGAGGACCTTAGAACCCTTTAACCCATCTTGGCCTTATTAGGACGTGGTGCGGTGGTTGTTCAGGTGTAGACTTGAATTAGTCGTTACGCGATACCACACTCAGATGAGTTTCTCTTGAGAATATTATTGGCCGACGAGTAGTCGTTTAAGCAGATAATATCCAAAAGATGGAATTATGATTTTGGGAACTTTTTAGAACCTTGTTCTACAGGTGATGATATAACCATAGTGTTGCACCCCAAAATTTTCCCAACCTTTTTCTAACTTAGGTTTATGTTTCAATTGCGTAGTCATTTGCATTGTCATCATGTACATAGTACATTCATCTGCATTGCATAGCATAGGCAAGCTAATCTTAATCAGGGGATCAAGTGTCATTCTTGTCTCAAGAGGCATATTCAAGGGGTTTCATTCATATTCAAGACTACTCAGGTCATCATCGAAGAATTTGAGCTTTGAAGTGTTGACAGATCACTCATTGGGTTCTCTCCTATCTTGAGGTTGTTTGGGGATCATCAAAGGGTATGTGAGCTATGAGCCAAGAGCATGGAGTGTGTATGGATATCATGGAAAGTCTAGATGATCATTTTAAAGATGAGCCAAGTCATTGGAATGATTACAAGAGCCTCAACTGAAGGCAGCCAACTAGGGTTTCATCTAGGTCAACCCTAGGTCAATCCTAGGTCAAAGGCTTGATTTGAAAGGTATCAAGGCTCATTTGAAGGATGTGGGATTCATTATTTGCTATATGGATATGGATGTGGTGTTGTGCCGAAGAAAAATCAACAGGAGTTATACCCTGGTTGAAGGAGTTATACCCCGGTTGAAGGAGTTATTACCCCGGTTGAAGGAGTTATACCCTGGTTGAAGGAGTTATACCCTGGTTGAAGGAGTTATACCCTGGTTGAAGGAGTTATACCCTGGTTGAAGGAGTTATTACCCTGGTTGAAGGAGATATACCCTGGTTGAAGGAGTTATACCCTGGTTGAAGGAGTTATACCCTGGTTAAAGGAGATATACCCTGGTTGAAGGAGTTATACCCTGGTTGAAGGAGTTATTACCTTGGTTGAAGGAGTTATACCCTGGTTGAAGGAGTTATACCCTGGTTGAAGGAGTTATACCCTGGTTGAAGGAGTTATACCCTGGTTGAAGGAGTTATACCCTGGTTGAAGGAGTTATTACCCTGGTTGAAGGAGTTATTACCCTGGTTGAAGGAGTTATTACCCTGGTTAAGGGAGTTGTTGCCCTGGTTGAAGGAGTTATTACCCTGGTTGAAGGAGTTATACCCTGGTTGAAGGAGTTATACCCCGGTTGAAGGAGTTATACCCTGGTTGAAGGAGTTATTACCCTGGTTGAAGGAGTTATACCCCGGTTGAAGGATTTATTACCCTGGTTGAAGGAGTTATACCCTGGTTGAAGGAGTTATACCCTGGTTGAAGGAGTTATTACCCTGGTTGAGCGAGATGTTACCCTGGTTGAGGGAGTTGTCACCCTGGGTGATGGAGTTACACCCTGGTTTGAGGAGTTATTATGCCTTGTTTGAGGCAGTTTGTTATCCTGGTCGATGGAGTTGTTACCTTTTGTCAAAGGAATTATTATCGGTGTTGGCAGAATCATTACCCGTGCTAACGGAGTGGATCCCTACGGAATTATTTGTTCAAGTATCTGTGTCGTCGAAGATGTATCCTACAGAGTAACTTGTTCAAGTCACCGGATGCCTTATTCGCGCTTTACGTAGCATTTTGTTTGTTTCTCTACAAACGAAGGTCAAGACTTTGTGTTTTCGACGTGGTCCTTTGACTCGATGCATGCTTATTGTAGCAAAATTTGGAATTAATTGTGGATTCAAGGCCTGTGGCGTCACGCAGGTGGTTGAGGACGAAATCAAGTCAGTTCTTATCAGATAATTGATCAGTTGTTGCCGTGACAACCGGATTCGGTTTTCTGAATGATATTTTCCCCAAGCAGTAGTCGTATACGCAATTTATTTTGCGGTTGGCAAATTTCCGGGTTCTTTCGTATTCAACCGTCTCGTACCTCGAATGTCTGAAGGCTGCGCACTCTTCATCCAGTCGGGTCCAAGCCGCTTGAATAAGGGCAGCTGTTGCACCCCAAAATTTGCCCAACCTTTTTCTAACTTAGGTTTATGTTTCAATTGCATAGTCATTTGCATTGTCATCATGTACATAGTACATTCATCTGCATTGCATAGCATAGGCAAGCTAATCTTAATCAGGGGATCAAGTGCCATTCTTGTCTCAAGAGGCATATTCAAGGGGTTTCATTCATATTCAAGACTACTCAGGTCATCATCGAAGAATTTGAGCTTTGAAGTGTTGACAGATCACTCATTGGGTTCTCTCCTATCTTGAGGTTGTTTGGGGATCATCAGAGGGTATGTGAGCTATGAGCCAAGAGCATGGAGTGTGTATGGATATCATGGAAAGTCTAGATGATCATTTTAAAGATGAGCCAAGTCATTGGAATGATTACAAGAGCCTCAGTTGAAGGCAGCCAACTAGGGTTTCATCTAGGTCAATCCTAGGTCAAAGGCTTGATTTGAAAGGTATCAAGGCTCATTTGAAGGATGTGGGATTCATTATTTGCTATATGGATATGGATGTGGTGTTGTGCCGAAGAAAAATCAACAGGAGTCAAGGAGAAGAGGAGTTACCAAAGTAAGGTTTCAGTGTAAAATCCTCTGATTTAGGTCAAACTTCAAAGCAGTGTAACTCAAAATGCAAGCTTCATATGAATTCCTAGTCCACATGAAACTTGTAGAGTATCTTCATAGCTTTAATTTGAGTGGTGTAAGTCATCAAGATGATTTATAGAACTCAAGTTATAGCTCTTGCAAGTTACAGGTCATCTGAGGACACTGAGATTTGTCTGTGAAAGTTGTCTGTCTTCCAAGCAACTTTTGACCCTCAAGGATATTTCAAATGGATTTCTGGTCAACATGAGAGTTGTTCCTCATTGTCTTAGATTTCTAGAAAGGTATGGTATGCCTTCATCTGATTTGTGGAACTCTACTTATGTCCTTGGCAAGCAAAGGGTATTTTGGTCATTTGAGAATTACAGGTCATTCTTAGCCTATGCCTAAAACTCATACAAGGAAGCTTCAAATGAAAAACTTCACAACATCAAAGTTTCTCAAAATGGCATTTTAAGCCTATAAAAGAGGTCATGGCATGTTGTAAATGCATAGAACTCAGATTGATAAAAGTTGGTGAAAATGACCTAAAAAAATGGACATAAGTTGAAAAAGTTCAAATGGAAAATTGGTTTGGGCAATCTATAAATCCAAAATGGGTCATGTAATATATCAAATTGAGTCTAAGGAATATTTTAAAGACTTTGGTTCAGCCACAATTTTGAGATAGGGCTTTAAAAATGGACTTGCTTTGTAATTCCATCACTTGCATAATAAGGTACATGTGAGAAACTCAACATAATGCAAAGGAATCCCTTGTTTTTCACTCATACTCCTCCATATTGTCATGTAATGAGATTTTCAAGGGGTTGCAAAGAGATTAAGGTGAGATATCATGAGATTTCAAAATACCATATCATGAGAAATTCTTGAAGTTTCTAGAAGCATCTTAGATTGAGCTAGAAGCCTCTAGATCTTTCCATCCTCTCCTATATATTGGATTGAGATCATTAAGAGTAAAGGTTGGTGATAGTTGATGTTGAATCCATTTTCTCCATTTGCAAATCATATTGAATCTTCATTTTTCTCTTCACCATTTTTCCATTTTCCCCACATTTTTCTACACTTGAAAACTCAAATTTTCAATTCCATTTTTCTCCCACTTTTGGTTCATTCCACCATTGCAAATACATTCCTTATCATTCTTACAATTGATTCAACACTTTTTTGGCCATAATTGATGCATGAACCAAGCTACACAACTCCATTAAAGTGAGCTCCAAGTGAAAAATTGATTTTTTGTTTTTCCATCAATTCACTCATTTCTTTCCATCCAAACACCTTCCTCATCAATTATAGGACGTGTCCACATCATTTTCTCAAAGAATTGGTGATCGAGTGAAGCTCCATAAGCCATTTTTCGGAGGTATAAAGAATTCAACATAACTCATGATTTATGAGTCTTTCTTGCATTATTGTTGTTGCATTACATTGCTCTCATCTCCTACATGGATTCTAGTACAAAAAAGATGGGTTTTATGACAATTTTTGGTTCTTGAGTTTTTCTTGAGGTGCCACGTTTCGGGAGTTAGAGAGAGTTTCAAGAAAATCTAAGACCATATTTGGATTCCTTGATTTTTTTCCTTCAAGTTTGACCAAAATTTTGTGCGAAACGGATAATTATTGATGGAGTTATGGTGCTTCAAGGTAGCAAAAAACTCATGTTCATGGAGCTGCGAGTTACTATTCACAAAATTGAAAATTTTGATTTGCAGAAGAAGGTGTTAACACCGTCGGATGCATTTCCAAGTCAAGGTTTCTTCCATTCATCCAACGCCTCTCACTGCGCCACGCAATCGGCCACATAAGCCTCATGCCACTTTTATTTATTCATGTTATTTTCTTTTATTTTCCTATTGCCATGTTTCTTTTATTTTTTATGTTTTATATGCTGACTTCAAATAATCATAAAAAATAGGAAAATTAGTCTTTTTGATCCCCATTTTTTTGTGCTGAATCTTTAAGATATCTAGGATTTAATAAATCTAGAATTATAATTTTACCATTTTTTGACATTTTCTTTGGATTTTTTACATTTGGGTCGTCATAAAAAGGCCAATGCTGGTGCTATCATTTTGTTGAATTTCTTTGACCTATCAAAACACAATTTAAATGTCAATCCTTTTGCAGGGATCTCATACACACGTTGAGGTATTGTGATGTATTTTTGTGGGAATTTTATAGTACCATTTTAATTGTTTTTGGATGCTTTCTTTAACATGCTCCACTTTAATCTTTCCTTTGGTATACATGAGATATCTTGCAATGTTTCCATCTTATTTGACCATTTATCTTTGGATATTTTTGTGGTATCTCTCACCCCTGGTTTGTGGCTTGATGTAGGGCATTGGAGATTTTTATTTGAATTTTTTAGCACCTTTTGCTATTTTTCTTATGTTTTGTATTCGGACTTGTAATTTGGACTTCCGAACGGACTTTATTTTTATTAAGGCTCCAACAGCCGCTTTGTGTTTGCGTGATGAAAGTCGTGGCTTATATTTATTATTGTAGATAGGTTAGAGGTATTGGAAGACCCTTAGGTGGCTGTTATTTGTATGTATAGCTTGCCCGATTATCGACTTGTTTGCATGATAGCACGTTGCGATTCCAAATAGTGGATTACGCGTTTCACTCGGAGTTTTCACTCGATTCTTTGCATATGATCACTTGATATTTTCTTATTCCATCCATGAATGGGCTTGAGGTTGAGATGAACCGTCCTCCCTCCTTTGCATTGCATTTACCATTGCTATATTCATGTTCACTTGTATGCGGTTATTACTTGTATTTCCGTTTCTTCCTTTCGTTTTCCTTTCCCGTAGGACTTCCATTCTTCCTTGTTCAAGGGAGGATGTGATAGACATTAGGTCTTAACCCATGCATGATAACATTAGGTTAGTGTGATTCCCTTTTCAACCATAGGTTAGAATTCTGTCTCTTCTTTCTCAAAACAACAGAAAAACATTAATGAAGGCTATAACAAAATCAATTCATTTCTTCCGTCAAAAGATTTGAACAAACATCAACCTTTTTGCAATAAGAAAACCCTTGTTTAAGGTGATATTTTTCATAAAAGACACTTGAACAGCTTGTGTCGTGCGTAGCCCGAACTACGTTTGCTCTGATCTTCCATGCAGTGTGGAAGTACGTAGGCATAGGATGCGATATCCTAGCGAGCAACCTTTCCCCACCTTCACCCGTAGTTAGGCGAACTACGTCGACTCTGATTTCTCGTTCCAGACGGGAATACGTAGGCATAAAGTGCGATGCTTTGCCGAGTCATGTTTTCTTTTCTTTTCAGACCTCATCCTTTAGTTTAGATAGAAGTGTAATCCGTCCAAACAAGCAAGCGTGGATCCCATCGAGTACGATGGACGTGAGGGGTGCTAATACCTTCCCCTTGCGTAACCGACTCCCGAATCCAGGTTTTGGTTGCGATGACCATACCTTTTCCCGTCTTTGCGTTAGGTTTACTTCGAGCGTTTCCTTTCCCTCCTTGGGATAAATAACGCACGGTGGCGATTCTTCTGTATTGCCGGCGCCGATTTTCGCAGTAGCGACAGCTGGCGACTCTGCTGGGGACTCCAACGGTTCCCTACGCGAGTCAATCCTAGCGCTTGTTTTCCCGTCGGGGGCTTTGTATGGATTTACATTTCTGTATTTACATTTCAGCATTTTATTATCATTATTGTTGCTGTATTGTGGGTTTGATGGGGGTTCTATGATTGAGAGATAAGCCGGACCTGGGCTTGAGTGCACCTAGAATTAGAGTAGAGATTAGTGGGGGTGTGCATGCTTTGCATGTACTAGCTTCCCGCGAAATCTACGCTCGGACGAGGTCCTTCTGGTTGACTTCCTGTTTCACCCTTTGGTGCAGTGGGCTGTTGGTTAGTTGGATTGTCGACTCCGGGGACCGATCATTTGGAAGTTGACTAAGTGAGGCCTCTTCAGGATTTGATGATGCCACACCTTCTGGGTATCGTATCATCAACCCTGAAAGTCTGTGACGCCGATGACCGCATAGGATGCCGTACCTTGTGCCAGTCGTAGGGACACCTACCTGTGAGAGGGATTTGGGGCATGCAGGTAACTTGACCTTCAGACTACCGGTTTATTTCTTATGAGATACAGGATTGTGGATATTTTATGGGCTGTTATCAGGTCTGTCAGAGACCAGGTGTGGGTTATATTATTGGGTCTATCCGAGACCAGGCTGGAGTTCTTTATGAGGTCTGTCTGAGACCATTGTGTGAGGAGTATTGGAGGGTCTGTCTGAGACCTGTTCTTGGTGTGATTTGGGCTTCTCAGTCAGGGCACTTGATCCCCTGTTGCAGCTGCTTGCATTGCATTGTTGGCATAACCATTTATCATTGCATTTCATTAACGTTCACGGCACTACCCTGTATCAAATGTATTAGCACTAGAATGGGGGGAGTAATATTCCCCTATGCACAGGCACATATTGCATTTTGCATACATACTCATATTTGCATTACAGGTTTGTGATCCGTGTATCTTATCTCCTGCATCCATTCCAGGTAATTGCAGGATTGCATAAAAAAAGAGTCCACCGTTACTCTACCAGAACTAATCACAAGAAGATCATGGACAACGTGCAGAGTGAAATGCAAGAGATGCGTGACAGGATGGCCCTGCTCATGCAAACCATGGAGACCATCGCCAAAGGACAAGAGCAGCTGCAGAATCTGGTTCAACCGATAGTCGCACGGGCTGAAAACAACGGGACACCACGTGGTGAAAATATTGCTGCTTCTCCCCGAGTTGAGAATCGTCAAAGTGCTGATGTTATTCCCGGGAACAGTTTGAATGCTGGAGAAACTGGTCCTGTAGGTGGAGGTGGGAACGCCGGTAATATGAATGCCAATACAGATACTGCTGGAGTATTTGTGGGTAATGTCAACCAGGGTTTCAATGGGGGCGTTGAGAATGTCGGAATGAATGGTATTAATGGTAACCAGGGCTTCAATGGTGTGAACATGGGGTATGGCAACATTGTTGGCACCAAGGCTGGGTTTGGTGACTATCGTTATGGTAATCGTGGATATGGAACTAGCGCATACAACGCTCAAGAGACGGGCAATCTGAGGTATGACCCCAGGTACTTCCAAACGGGTCCGGGCTGTGATGCAGATTATGTTGGATACGATGCAGTACCTCGCTGGGAGGATCGTCAGGAGGATGTGTTCTCTGGTCAGAATGAGGGTTATGAAAGAGTTAGGGATGACAACCATCGGATGAGATTGCTAGAAGAGAAAGTGAACGGGTTAGCCAGCCAGAATGCTCTTGGGCTGGATATGTCCAATATGGGATTGGTACCAGGGCTGAGGGTACCTCTGAAATTCAAAGCGCCATCTTTTGATAAATATAAAGGGGACACGTGCCCGAGGGTACATGTTCGTTCATTTTACAGGAGGATGTCCGCGTATTCAGACGACGAAAAGATGCTCATGCATTTCTTCCAGGACAGCTTGTCAGGGCCGTCGCTGGAATGGTATATGAGCCTAGAGCCAACACAGATAAAAAGCTGGAAAGAGCTAGCGGAAGCTTTCGTGAAGCATTACCAATACAACAGCGATCTCGCCCCTAACCGGGTCCAGCTGCAAAGCATGTCTCAAAAGTCTAGCGAGAGCTTCAAAGAATACGCCCAGAGATGGCGTGATTTGGCTGCCAGAGTACAACCTCCTATGGTGGAGCGTGAAATGATGGACTTGTTCGTAGGGACATTCTCAGGAATATACTATGACCGGCTGCTCAACTTCTCAATGAGTACCTTCTCCGAGTTGATCCTGATGGGGGAGCGTATAGAAAACGGGATAAAAATCAGTAAGATTCAAGCGGGAGAGTCTGCTTCAGCTGGAAGCAATAAGAAAGCTTTCGGGGGTAGAAAACAGGAAGATGCCAATTCGGTATGTAGCTCTCGGGGAAGAAATAAGGGATGGAGGCAATACCAACCGCAACAAGTTGCAAGTGTGACAATCCCCGCGCAACATCAGCAACAGCCGCAGCAGCAGGGACAACAACATCCGGCTCAGCGAAGAATTCAGAATGGGAAGCCGAAAAGGGTATTTGATCCGCCGCCAGTATCGTACGCTGAGCTTCTTCATAATTTGTTACGGTTACAGTTGGTCGAGAAAAGAACGATGGCTCCTCTGACAGGGATACCCCCACCCAGTTATAACGCTAATGAGCATTGTGAATTCCACTCTGGGGCACCCGACCATAATATCGAAAACTGCCACGCTTTCAAGCATAAAGTGCAAGATTTGCTTGATAGCACTGCTATTAATTTTGGTACGGAAAGGCCCAATATTACACAACAACCAATGCCAAACCATGAATAGGCTGGAGTATGGTGGACAAAGAGGAGTTCTATAGTTCGGGTGGGCCGTTAAAAGTAGATCAGAACAGTGGCAGGCTGCCTCTAATAACTGATTATGAAGATAACTGGTTCAGCAGCAGGACAGATGTGAAAGCCCGGTTCTCGGAAGCTGGCATTTTTTTCTTTGTTTTATCTTGTCATTGCTTTACGTTTGTAGTTTCTTTCCTGTTTAAATTGCAAATCTTGTTCGTAAAACTTGTTGTTTTCATTCAATTGATGATAATGAAATAAATATGCATGTTTTGATTAAATCCATTCGTGTTCACTAATTGTTTTTATAAATGTCCAACACCTGGTTAAGAGGAATCTGGGGGGGATGACGAAAATGAACGACATGCAACTTCCGATTGTATGCTTTTGAAATAAAACCTGCTGATGATGTACAGGCATTGTTTCAAATCCCTAAACACCAGAGATATAAGGAAGATAATCCCTTGTCTACCCTTTTGAGCCTTGTAGTAGGAGTTTTCTTTCTGCGAATGAAAAACCCTCAATCTTAACCTGGGGAAGGGTAGGTGTTAGCTAATTTGACCGAGCGTTCAAGTTGCAAAAGGAGTGTCCGTTCGAGGATCAGTCACACCTCTAGAGGTTGTGCCTAAGAAACCACAATGGTTCAGCATTAGGAGTGAAACAGTCACATCATTCCCCAAAGAGTCAGACAACCAGCGTCACACGACTTGTTCGAAAGAAAAAAGAGAAAAAATCAAAAGCCCGCTAAGTCAAGAAAAGAAAACAATTGACTTAGGCAAAAATGAGGGCATCCCGCTGGACTCAAAAAACCAAAAGAACTCAAAAGAGTCAGTCCAGGCAAAAGTTAGGGATATGAAAAGAAAAAAAGATGAAAGGATGGAAAAATCCTCAAATGAAATACGAGTCGTGTGACCTCAAGTGTCAAAGACGAAAGGTGAGTGGCTGTCACTCCCAACAATCATAATTTCTCGAACTATCACTCCTATCTTTCAGCCTCTGAGAGGTGAGTGCTAAGGTCGAATTAGCTGAACATAGGATCGGAGAACATCAAGGAGAATGGGTGGGTTAAAATAAACTTTGAGCCTTTATCCTTTCCTTCAAAACCGTGAATCTGACCACGTTATAACCTTCAAAAGTCCTAATTGAAGCAGGCTGTTTCGAAAGCATACTTCGGTAAAGGTCGCGTCGATTCTGACTCCTGAAAGGGTTCCTCTTACCATGTTGGTACTGATGTTGATAAATGTTTTATGCATTATATGCTATAAACTATTTTTCCCTTCTCCCAGTGATTAGATTGGATGTCAAAACTATCATATGTGTTGCATTAATACTTCTTTTACGTAGAACAACTTGTTTTACTTGCGAGTAAGTGCTTGACAGCAGAAAAGTTTCCTACAGTGGAAAGTATGGTCAGGATAGAATGTAGAGCGCCCGAATGCTCCGCAAGCCGGGGCAAGCCATTAAGTGCTCCCCAGTCAGGTCAGCCATTCGAAGTCAGTTATTCTGGGGCAATCAGGTCGAGATTCGGTAAATCTCTCGTAGTTGGAGGTACTGCTCTGGATCAGCTAATCAGGGGCAAAGTCATTGCAATCAGGGGCAGGCCATCTTAAGAGCGCAGAAGTTATTCTTTACTCGAGGGGCATTTGGTGTGAAGTATTTCTCCGAAGTTCAGAATGCTGGGGCAGTTCATATCAGACCAACGGGGTACGAATGTTCAGATTCCCTTTTGAGGACTATCCCCACAGAGGTCCCACAGACTGGGGCATATCAGAAGCGAAGGAATTGTTCTTCTCCGTAGCATCAGAGCTACTCAGAGCTATTAAAGCAGATTCAGTCAATCTTAAAGTGTGAGACGAATGTCGGGAAGTCATGTTACGGTCTTTCGATTCTTCACCCAAATCCATGTTGGCGATCACTGTGAGGCCCATCCGTGTTGGCGCATCAGTTTCCAAATCCAATCGTCATCAGTACGCAGGAAGACTCAGTCTATTTTCTTCAACAAAAGTCCAGTTTTTCAGTGGCACGGGTGAGCTATCCCCAGAGAAGTCCAATCATACTTGGCACATCTGCTATTCCCCAGCAGAGTTATATTCCCCAGCAGGGTGTTACTTCAACGAGGTGTTTGGTTAAGTTCCCAAATTCCCCAGCGGAGTTGATGCTACTCTTCCAGCATTTATTTTGCTGGAATAATTATGTGATATCCGGTTTATCCCCAGCGGGGTTGGCTTCGTCTTCAACATTTATTTTGCTGAAATGGTTTTCTGTACCCGACTTTCTCCAGCAGCCCGAGCCTGTATTAGCATATTGCATGCATCATCATATTTGCATCATACTTGCATTTCAGTTTCAAAATACGTAGCATTTCCATGCTATATGGAAACATTACGTCATTATTGAACATACGTATTCAGAAACATAAACCAGGTTGGTTACCTCGTTGGTTTCAGATGTTTGTTTTCCCCTGCAGATAATTGAGATTATGATTCAGAAAGATGTTCGGATAGTCGGATTTGGGGCGCAAGGCGAGCAGTGATCGTGTTCGTCCTATCATGTGGACCCCTAGCAGAGTTGCTTGGTTGAGTTTCTCTTTTCCCCAGCTGAGTCCTTCTCAGGTCGCTGTTATGTCGGCATTACAAGATTTCATAGTTCAGATTTTTTGGAGTTATCGCTGTGATTTCCCCAGTAGAGTTTTCTTCCCCATCAGAGTTGCTTGGTTAAGCTTCTCTTCTTCTCCAGCGAAGTTTTCTTCAGAATGTTGTCATGTCAGTATTGAAAATCTTGAAATTACTACCTGCCGTCGAAGTAGGTGTTTGACGGCTGTCATCAGAATTACCCCAGTAGAGTTTTTCTTCGGATTGTAGTTACAAGAATCTTGTGGATTAAACCTTCGGAGTTATTACCCTAGTTGAAGGACTTATACCCTGGTTGAAGGAGTTATTACCCTGGTTGAAGGAGTTATTACCCTGGTTGAAGGAGTTATACCCTGGTTGAAGGAGTTATACCCTGGTTGAAGGAGTTATACCCTGGTTGAAGGAGTTATTACCCTGGTTGAAGGAGTTATACCCTGGTTGAAGGAGTTATACCCCGGTTGAAGGAGTTATTACCCCGGTTGAAGGAGTTATACCCTGGTTGAAGGAGTTATACCCTGGTTGAAGGAGTTATACCCTAGTTGAAGGAGTTATACCCTGGTTGAAGGAGTTATTACCCTGGTTGAAGGAGATATACCCTGGTTGAAGGAGTTATACCCTGGTTGAAGGAGTTATACCCTGGTTGAAGGAGATATACCCTGGTTGAAGGAGTCATACCCTGGTTGAAGGAGTTATTACCCTGGTTGAAGGAGTTATACCCTGGTTGAAGGAGTTATACCCTGGTTGAAGGAGTTATTACCCTGGTGGAAGGAGTTATTACCCTGGTTGAAGGAGTTATTACCCTGGTTGAGGGAGTTGTTGCCCTGGTTGAAGGAGTTATTACCCTGGTTGAAGGAGTTATACCCTGGTTGAAGGAGTTATACCCCGGTTGAAGGAGTTATACCCTGGTTGAAGGAGTTATTACCCTGGTTGAAGGAGTTATACCCCGGTTGAAGGAGTTATTACCCTGGTTGAAGGAGTTATACCCTGGTTGAAGGAGTTATACCCTGGTTGAAGGAGTTATTACCCTGGTTGAGGGAGATGCTACCCTGGTTGAGGGAGTTGTCACCCTGGGTGATGGAGTTACACCCTGGTTTGAGGAGCTATTATGCCTTGTTTGAGGCAGTTTGTTATCCTGGTCGATGGAGTTGTTACCTTTTGTCAAAGGAATTATTATCGGTGTTGGCAGAATCATTACCCGTGCTAACGGAGTGGCTCCCTGCGGAATTATTTGTTCAAGTATTTGTGTCGTCGAAGATGTATCCCACAGAGTAACTTGTTCAAGTCACCGGATGCCTGATTCGCGCTTTACGTAGCATTTTGTTTGTTTCTCTACAAACGAAGGTCAAGACTTTTGTGTTTTCGACGTGGTCCTTTGACTCGATGCATGCTTATTGTAGCAAAATTTGGAATTAATTGTGGATTCAAGGCCTGTGGCGTCACGCAGGTGGTTGAGGACGAAATCAAGTCAGTTCTTATCAGATAATTGATCAGTTGTTGCCGTGACAACTGGATTCGGTTTTCTGAATGATATTTTCCCCAAGCAGTAGTCGTATACGCAATTTATTTTGTGGTTGGCAAATTTCCGGGTTCTTTCGTATTCAACCGTCTCGTACCTCGAATGTCTGAAGGCTGCGCGCTCTTCATCTAGTCGGGTCCAAGCCGCTTGAATAGGGGCAGCTGTTGCACCCCAAAATTTGCCCAACCTTTTTCTAACTTAGGTTTATGTTTCAATTGCATAGTCATTTGCATTGTCATCATGTACATAGTACATTCATCTGCATTGCATAGCATAGGCAAGATAATCTTAATCAGGGGATCAAGTGTCATTCTTGTCTCAAGAGGCATATTCAAGGGGTTTCATTCATATTCAAGACTACTCAGGTCATCATCGAAGAATTTGAGCTTTGAAGTGTTGACAGATCACTCATTGGGTTCTCTCCTATCTTGAGGTTGTTTGGGGATCATCAGAGGGTATGTGAGCTATGAGCCAAGAGCATGGAGTGTGTATGGATATCATGGAAAGTCTAGATGATCATTTTAAAGATGAGCCAAGTCATTGGAATGATTACAAGAGCCTCAGTTGAAGGCAGCCAACTAGGGTTTCATCTAGGTCAACCCTAGGTCAATCCTAGGTCAAAGGCTTGATTTGAAAGGTATCAAGGCTCATTTGAAGGATGTGGGATTCATTATTTTCTATATGGATATGGATGTGGTGTTGTGCCGAAGAAAAATCAACAGGAGTCAAGGAGAAGAGGAGTTACCAAAGTAAGGTTTCAGTGTAAAATCCTCTGATTTAGGTCAAACTTCAAAGCAGTGTAACTCAAAATGAAAGCTTCATATGAATTCCTGGTCCACATGAAACTTGTAGAGTATCTTCATATCTTTAATTTGAGTGGTGGAAGTCATCAAGATGATTTATAGAACTCAAGTTATAGCTCTTGCAAGTTACAGGTCATCTGAAGACACTGAGATTTGTCTGTGAAAGTTGTCTGTCTTCCAAGCAACTTTTTACCCTCAAGCAGATTTCAAATGGATTTCTGGTCAACATGAGAGTTGTTCCTCATTGTCTTAGCGTTCTAGAAAGGTATGGTATGCCTTCATCTGATTTGTGGAACTCTACTTATGTCCTTGGCAAGCAAAGGGTATTTTGGTCATTTGAGAATTACAGGTCATTATTAGCCTATGCCTAAAACTCATACAAGGAAGCTTCAAATGAAAAACTTCACAAAATCAAAGTTTCTCAAAATGGCATTTTAAGCCTAGAAAAGAGGTCATGGCATGTTGTAAATGCATAGAACTCAGATTGATAAAAGTTGGTGAAAATGACCTAAAAAAATGGACATAAGTTGAAAAAGTTCAAATGGAAAATTGGTTTGGGCAATCTATAAATCCAAAATGGGTCATGTAATATATCAAATTGAGTATAAGGAATATTTTAAAGACTTTGGTTCAGCCACAGTTTTGAGATAGGGCTTTAAAAATGGACTTGCTTTGTAATTCCATCACTTGCATAATAAGGTACATGTGAGAAACTCAACATAAGGCAAAGGAATCCCTTGTTTTTCACTCATACTCCTCCATATTGTCATGTAATGAGATTTTCAAGGGGTTGCAAAGAGATTAAGGTGAGATATCATGAGATTTCAAAATACCATATCATGAGAAATTCTTGAAGTTTCTAGAAGCATCTTAGATTGAGCTAGAAGCCACTAGATCTTTCCATCCTCTCTTATATATTGGATTGAGATCATTAAGAGTAAAGGTTGGTGATAGTTGATGTTGAATCCATTTTCTCCATTTGCAAATCATATTGAATCTTCATTTTTCTCTTCACCATTTTTCCATTTTCCCCACATTTTTCTACACTTGAAAACTCAAATTTTCAATTCCATTTTTCTCCCACTTTTGGTTCATTCCACCATTGCAAATACATTCCTTATCATTCTTACAATTGATTCAACACTTTTTTGGCCATAATTGATGCATGAACCAAGCTACACAACTCCATTAAAGTGAGCTTCAAGTGAAAAATTGATTTTTTGTTTTTCCATCAATTCACTCCTTTCTTTCCATCCAAACACCTTCCTCATCAATTATAGGACGTGTCCACATCATTTTCTCAAAGTGATCGAGTGAAGCTCCATAAGCCATTTTTCGGAGGTATAAAGAATTCGACATAACTCATGATTTATGAGTCTTTCTTGCATTATTGTTGTTGCATTACATTGCTCTCATCTCCTACATGGATTCTAGTACAAAAAAGATGGGTTTTATGACAATTTTTGGTTCTTGAGTTTTTCTTGAGGTGCCACGTTTTGGGAGTTAGAGAGAGTTTCAAGAAAATCTAAGACCATATTTGGATTCCTTAATTTTTTTCCTTCAAGTTTGACCAAAATTTTGTGCGAAACGGATAATTATTGATGGAGTTATGGTGCTTCAAAGTAGCAAAAAACTCATGTTAATGGAGCTGCGGGTTACTATTCACAAAATTGAAAATTTTGATTTGGAGAACAAGGTGTTAACACCGTCAGATGCATTTCCAAGTCAAGGTTTCTTCCATTCATCCAACGCCTCTCACTGCGCCACGCAATCGGCCACATAAGCCTCATGCCACTTTTATTTATTCATGTTATTTTCTTTTATTTTCCTATTGCCATGTTTCTTTTATTTTTTCTGTTTTATATATTGACTTCAAATAATCATAAAAAATAGGAAAATTAGTCTTTTTGATCCCCATTTTTTTGTGCTGAATTTTTAAGATGTCTAGGATTTAATAAAACTGGAATTTTAATTTTACCATTTTTTGACATTTTCTTTGTATTTTTTACATTTGGGTCGTCATAAAAAGGTCAATGCTGGTGCTATCATTTTGTTGAATTTCTTTGACCTATCAAAACACAATTTAAATGTCAATCCTTTTGCAGGGATCTCATACACACGTTGAGGTATTGTGATGTATTTTTGTGGGAATTTTATAGTACCATTTTAATTGTTTTTGGATGCTTTCTTTAACATGCTCCACTTTAATCTTTCCTTTGGTATACATGAGATATCTTGCAATGTTTCCATCTTATTTGACCATTTATCTTTGGATATTTTTGTGGTATCTCTCACCCCTGGTTTGTGGATTGATGTAGGGAATTGGAGATTTTTATTTGAATTTTTTAGCACCTTTTGCTATTTTTCTTATGTTTTGTATTCGGACTTGTAATTTGGACTTCCGAACGGACTTTATTTTTGTTAAGGCTCCAACGGCCGCTTTGTGTTTGCGTGATGAATGCTGTGGCTTATATTTCTTATTGTATATAGGTTAGAGGTATTGGAAGACCCTTAGGTGGCTGTTATTTGTATGTATAGCTTGCCCGATTATCGACTTGTTTGCATGATAGCACGTTGCGATTCCAAATAGTGGATTACGCGTTTCACTCGGAGTTTTCACTCAATTCTTTGCATATGATCACTTGATATTTTCTTATTCCATCCATGAATGGGATTGAGGTTGAGATGAACCGTCCTCCCTCCTTTGCATTGCATTTACCATTGCTATATTCATGTTCACTTGTATGCGGTTATTACTTGTATTTCCGTTTCTTCCTTTCGTTTTCCTTTCCCGTAGGACTTCCATTCTTCCTTGTTCAAGGGAGGATATGATAGACATTAGGTCTTAACCCATGCATGATAACATTAGGTTAGTGTGATTCCCTTTTCAACCATAGGTTAGAATTTTGTCTCTTCTTTCTCAAAACAACAGAAAAACATTAATGAAGGGTATAACAAAATCAATTCATTTCTTCCGTCAAAAGATTTGAACAAACATCAACCTTTTTGCAATAAGAAAACCCTTGTTTAAGGTGATATTTTTCATAAAAGACACTTGAACAGCTTGTGTCGTGCGTAGCCCGAACTACGTTTGCTCTGATCTTCCATGCAGTGTGGAAGTACGTAGGCATAGGATGCGATATCCTAGCGAGCAACCTTTCCCCACCTTCACCCGTAGTTAGGCGAACTACGTCGACTCTGATTTCTCGTTCCAGACGGGAATACGTAGGCATAAAGTGCGATGCTTTGCCGAGTCATGTTTTCTTTTCTTTTCAGACCTCATCCTTTAGTTTAGATTGAAGTGTAATCCGTCCAAACAAGCAAGCGTGGATCCCATCGAGTACGATGGACGTGAGGGGTGCTAATACCTTCCCCTTGCGTAACCGACTCCCGAATCCAGGTTTTGGTTGCGATGACCATACCTTTTCCCGTCTTTGCGTTAGGTTTACTTCGAGCGTTTCCTTTCCCTCCTTGGGATAAATAACTCACGGTGGCGACTCTTCTGTATTGCCGGCGCCGATTTTCGCAGTAGCGACACATAGTACATACCATTGTGGGTTGGTTGATTCATACCTTTGGCTCCATGCTCGTGTCGAACCTTTGAACTTGTGTGCTTTGTATGTCTTGTTTGTGGGTGTTGCATCTTGCACTCATGCATTCATGAGCATTGTGTTTCAGTTGGTTTTTAAGGATCTCAGAGATTTTCCTTTGCAAACATCGCAGATATTGTTGATTATGGACATTGGAAGGAGAAACACTCAGAAGTACAGTTTTCGGGCTCCTGATCTTACAGAGTTGAGAAAGCTAGTGTCCTTGGTAGATGATCGTTCAGGCTTCTTATCTCGTTATGGGAGACTTTTATTTGTTCTTTCTACCAACATTGAAGACGGAATTCTGAATACCCTTATGCAGTTCTATGATCCTATTTACCGATGCTTTACTTTTCCCGATTATCAGCTCATGCCGACCTTGGAAGAATATGCTTATTTGTTGGGTGTACCGGTTTTTGATAAAGTTTCGTATACTGGTTTGGAGGAAGCTCTTAAGCCTCAAGATATTGTTGTAGCTACCCATTTGAAAAAATCGGATATTGATGCAAATCTAAAGACTAAGGGAGGCCTCAAGGGTTTGACTGCTAAGTTCTTGATTGAGAAGGCCACTTTATTTGCTGACATTGGTCGCACATTGGCGTTTGAGGCTATATTTGCTTTACTCATCTATGGACTAGTCTTGTTTCCTAATATTGATAATTTTGTGGACGTTAATGCTATTAGGATTTTCTTGATTGGGAACCCTGTTCCAACTTTGCTTGGTGACACTTATTTCTCCATCCATAGTAGGACTTCTAAGGGAAACTGTACCATTGTTTGTTGTCTACCTCTGTTGTATAATTGGTTCGTTTCACACTTACCCCAGACATATGCTTTTAGGAAAAACAAGGATTGCTTAAGGTGGTCTCAAAGGATTATGTCTCTTATGCATGTTGATATCATTTGGTCTTCTTCGGTTTATGATAATGTCCAGATTATTGATAGTTGTGGAGAATTCGCCAATGTTCCTCTTCTTGGAATACAAGGTGGAATTAACTACAACCCGAGTCTAGCTCGCCGTCAGCTGGGTTATATGCTGAAGGATAGGCCTAAGAATATTTTATTAGAGGGTTTATTCTTTCAAAGAGGGGATGATTCTCTTGGTTTGAGAAGAAAAATGGCCCATGCCTGGACTAAGATTCACAGGTTGGATAGAGGGGAGCTTGGAAGACAAGTTTGCATTGCCTTGGAACCTTACACGCTTTGGGTGAAGAAGAGGGCTATGGAGCTTAAGATGCCTTATCCTATTGAGAAACCTCTGACTACGGTGATCTCTACGCCACTCCCTGTTTCTTCTGATGATGTGAAAACACTTCAAGATGCTTTGGCTAAGATGAAGGAAGAGAAAGAGATGTGGGAAAGTAAGTTTCAAGCTTCTGACAAAGAGAAGATGGACTTGCAAAAACAGATAAAGGAGAAATATGACTTGATAGAGTTACTTGAGCGGCGCGCTGTGAAGAGGCATGCAGAGGATTTATTTTCTTCTACTACTCCATCATCACATCCTCCTACTTCTGGTGCTTGGAAGGGTATTGTGGATCAGCTTGTGCTAGAGAAGATCACCATGAAGCACAACTATGAGAAAGAGATTAAGAGACTCCGAAGGAAGTATCAGCTTGGATCGTCATCAGATGTTCCTTAGGACCTAGCTTTTTCTTATTTTGATATTATTGTATTTTGTACTTCCAAGTGTAACTCTTTCCGATATTCAATGAAATGAGATGTTTATCAGTATTTCAAAAAGTGTTATTTTTCTTTATGATGTTTGTAATTGCTTTATATCTTAAAGATCCTTGAAAACTGGTTGAAACACCTGCATTTTGCATTTGCATTCGCATCATCGTGCATTGTGTGTTGCCTTTTCCAGATGTCTTATTTGTTTCTTTTGGCCTTCCTTCAGTCAAGTTGTCGCATCACTACAATACTCGGGCTAACTCTAAGAAAAATATGGATCAGTTGCAACAAGAGAACCGCGAGCTCCGTGAAGAGGTATCAACTCTGAAAGAGGGTTTAGAGAGACTCACTGCTGCAATGGAAGCTATGGTGGCTGCTCAGAATCAGCCACCACCACCTCCTCTTTCTCCTGTGCAGATGACTGTGATTTCTGAGATCGGATCAATGCCCATTTCTGTGGCCCCGATTAATACTTCTCAATATCAAATGCCTGTTGGTTTCCCTTGGGGCATGCCTACCAATTATGTGCCAGAGGGATATCGACCTCCTGTTCTCGAAGGTTCTAGAATCCCTGCTGTCATGGTTGTACCACCTCCTATGGTTAATGTTGTTCCTAATGCTGAAATTCCGGTTGTTCCTACTGCCATACCTGTGCCACCGCCTGTAACTCACGCTATGCCTTATACTGAAGAGCAAATTTTCCACACTGCTCCGAGTGAGAGTTTGGATGTTATGGATCCAATAGATGACTTTCAAGATCAGTTTGCTGAAATGCAGAGAGAAATCAGGGCTTTAAGGGGAAAGGAGTTATTTGGAAAGAATGCTCATGAGCTTTGCCTTGTTCCAAATGTGAAGATTCCCGCCAAGTTCAAAGTTCCGGATTTTGAGAAATACAAAGGGAACACTTGTCCGCAAAGTCATTTGATCATGTATGCTAGAAAGATGTCTACCTATACTGACAACCATCAGTTGTTGATCCACTATTTTCAAGATAGTCTTACTGGTGCTGCGCTGAAGTGGTATATGGGACTCGATAGTACACAAATCAAGACATTCAATGATCTTTGTGAAGCTTTTGTTCGTCAATATAAGTATAATCTTGATATGGCGCCAGACCGTGATCAGCTCCGCGCAATGTCTCAAAAAGAGAAAGAAACTTTTAAAGAATATGCGCAGAGATGGCGTGAGATTGCAGCTCAGATAAGCCTTCCACTTGAAGAGAAAGAAATGACCAAGATTTTTCTGAAAACTCTGGGTCCATTTTACTATGAAAGGATGGTTGTGAGCGCTCCTAGTGATTTCACGGAAATGGTTAATATGGGGATGAGATTAGAGGAAGTTGTCCGTGAGGGACGTCTGATAAAAGAAGGAAATTCTGGAAGTACAAAAAAGCCTGGTGCTGGGTTCCCTAAGAAAAAAGAGGGAGAAACTAATGCTATATCTTAGGAAAGGTCTAGAAGACGCAGAGTTGTGAACAACAATGGTAGTCATTGTCAGCAACAAGTAGCATCTGTTACGCCTATTATCAATAACACCCCTACCGCTCAAGCTACTGCAAGTTATCAACCACGTTTCCAAGAGAAGACAACTCAACAAGGTCGTACACAGAGGAAAACACAATTTGATCCCATTCCAATGACGTATACTGAGCTATTTCCGACTTTAATAAAGAAGAATTTGGTTCAACTTCGTGATTCGCCGGCTGTTCCAACTGAAATTCCATGGTGGTATAAGCCAGATGCTCATTGCGCATTTCATCAAGGTGCCTCTGGACATGATATCGAAAATTGCTATCCTCTGAAGCATGAAGTTGCAAAGCTCGTAAAGAGCGGTATTCAGTCTTTTGAAGATACCAACCCTAATGTGCAATCAAATTCGTGTCCTAATCATGGTAATGCAACTGTCAATATGGTATATGGTTGTCCTGGTACATACCGTATTTTCGATATTCGCTGGATTCGGAGATCGCTTGTTGAAATGCATGCTACTTTGAGTGAGTTCCATGATATTGAGCATGATTATGCCGCCTGTTGTATTTGTTCTGTAAACCCTCGTGGGTGTGTGATTGTAAAAAGGGACTTACAAAAGATGATCGATGAGAATTTGATTCAGGTTACTGCAAACAGAAATGAAGTTGAGAACGAGGTGAATGTCATAGTCCCACGTTTCAATATTCCTGAGCAAGTTGTAATTTCTTACAATAGTCAAAAATCTGCTGTGACGCCTTTGGTTATCTGGTTGCCTGGCCCGACACCGTATGAATCCGATAAAGCCGTTCCCTACAGATACAATGCTACTATGTTGGAGGATGGAAAAGAGGTTCCCATTCCTTCTCTTCCCTCAGTTGTGACTATTGCTGATGTTGGACGTGTAACCAGAAGTGGTCGAGTATTTGCTAATGTGCCCTCAAAGACAAGTGAAGATACTGTGGGTAAGCAAATTCAGTTGAAGACTTCGGTGGAGTCTGGTCAATCAAGTGATGTAAGTCAGAAGTCAGATAATAATGAGGTATTGAAATTGATCAAGAAGAGTGAATATAATGTGGTGGATCAACTGTTACATACACCATCAAAAATATCTGTTCTATCTCTGTTAATGAGCTCTGAGGCTCATCGTGAATCGTTGCAGAAAATATTGGAACAAGCTTATGTAGATCATGATGTGACTGTTAACCAGTTTGATAGCATTGTTGCCAATATCACTGCGTGTAATAATCTGAGTTTTTGTGATGAAGAGTTGACCGAGCATGGAAGAAATCATAATTTGGCCCTCCATATTTCCATGAATTGCCAGGAAGATGCTCTATCCAATGTGCTGGTTGATACTGGGTCATCATTGAATGTGATGCCAAAATCTACTTTGTCCAGATTATCTTATCAAGGTACTCCTATGAGGTTCAGTGGGGTCATTGTGAAAGCCTTTGATGGATCGAGGAAAACTGTGATTGGAGAGGTTGATCTCCCTATCAAGATTGGTCCGTGTTTTTTCCAGATCACTTTTCAAGTCATGGATATTCGTCCTGCTTACAGTTGTCTTCTAGGACGCCCCTGGATCCATGAAGCTGGAGCTGTTACTTCGACACTGCACCAAAAGTTAAAATTCATGCAGAATGGTAAACTTGTTGTTGTTGGTGGAGAACAGGCTATGTTGGTAAGCAGTTTGTCGTCTTTTTATTATATCGATGCGGAAGAGGATGTTGGAACTCCGTTTCAGGCTCTTTCTATGGTTGATAAAGCTGTTAAGAAGGATGGGGTGTCCATGTCTTCTCTAAAAGATGCACAACATGTAGTGGGTAATGGCCAAACTAATGGATGGGGTCAAATCATTGAAGTTGCTGAGAAAAAAGATAGAGCTGGTTTGGGTTTTACATCTGGTTCAACCCGAAAAGAGCTGAAGAGTATTCATGAAGTTTTTCGAAGTGTTGGATTCATCCATTTCAAAGATCATTCTACAGCTGCAATTCTTGAAGATGACCAAGAGGGAGAAATGCCCAACTTTGTGACACGTGGATTGATATGCCAGAATTGGATCGCTGTTGATGTTCCTACTGTTGTTCATGTTTCAAAGTAATTTGTTTTTGTTTCTTTCAAAAATCCTTTCACTCTGCCCAAGGTGAAAGTGAACTTGTGAGGGCTTTGTTTCAACTTTTATCATCATCAATAAAATGTTTTTCTGTTTATCTATATGTTGTTTTCCTTTTTTGCTTTATTTCTGAAAAATGGTAACATAAAAAACCGAAAAAAGTATAATAATGTCATAATCACTCTTATCTGTATAATATTTTCATTTTTGTTCATATTCTAAAATCAAACATAAATCATTGTGCAGATTGATTGTTAAACCCATTGGAAATAATGACCATATGCCCTCTCCCAACTTTGAGTTCCCTGTGTTTGAAGCGGAAGAGGAGGATATTGATGAAATTCCTGATGAGATTTCTCGATTGCTTGAGCACGAGGAAAAGGCCATTCAGCCTCATGAAGAGCCGGTGGAATTGGTTAATCTGGGTTCCGATGATGATAAGAAAGAAATCAAGATTAGGGCACTGCTTCAGTCATATGTTAAGAAGAGGATGATAGAGCTTCTTAGAGAATATGTTGACGTGTTTGCTTGGTCCTATCAAGACATGCCTGGTCTTGATACTGGTATTGTGGAGCACCATTTGCCATTAAAGCCTGAATGTTCACCCGTGAAGCAGAAATTGAGAAGAACTCATCCTGACTTGGCCGTGAAGATTAAAGAAGAGGTTCAAAAGCATATTGATGCTGGTTTTCTTGTGACAGTCGAATATCCTCAATGGGTGGCCAATATCGTGCCTGTTCCAAAGAAAGACGGAAAAGTCCGAATGTGTTGACTATAGAGATTTGAATAAAGCAAGTCTAAAAGATGATTTTCCACTACCACACATTGATTTGTTGGTAGATAATACTACTAAGTTCAATATCTTTTCATTTATGGATGGATTTTCCGGTTATAATCAAATAAAGATGGCACCTGAGGATATGGAAAAAACAACATTCATTACACCCTGGGGAACATTCTGTTACAGATTGATGCCCTTCGGTTTAAAAAATGCTGGTGCAACGTACCAGAGAGCTATGACCACTTTGTTCCATGATATGACGCATAAAGAAATTGAGGTCTATGTGGATGATATGATTTGTAAGTCGAAGACTGAAGAAGATCATATTAAAAATTTATTGAAGTTGTTTCAACGTTTGAGAAAGTTTAAGCTCCGTCTGAATCCTAATAAATGCACTTTTGGTGTTCGTTCTGGAAAATTGTGAGGCTTTATTGTCAGTCAGAAAGGCATTGAAGTTGATCCTGGTAAAGTTAAAGCTATCTAGGAGATGCCTGCACCCAGAACAGAAAAACAAGTAAGAGGATTCTTGGGACGTTTGAACTATATTTCCCGATTTATATCCAATATGACTGCCACATGTGCACCGATTTTCAAACTTCTCCGCAAAGATCAGGGTTGTGTCTGGACAGAAGATTGTCAGAAAGCTTTTGAAAGAATTAAAGAGTATCTGCTTGAACCTCCTATTTTGTCTCCTCCCGTAGAAGGAAGACCTTTGATCATGTATTTGACCGTGCTAGAAGAGTCTATGGGTTGTGTTCTGGGTCAACAAGATGAATCCGGGAGAAAAGAATTTGCCATGTATTATTTGAGCAAGAAGTTCACTGATTGTGAGTCTCGGTACACGATGCTTGAAAAGACGTGTTGTGCTCTAGCTTGGGCTGCCAAGCGCCTCCGCCAGTATATGTTGAATTGTACAACTTGGTTGATATCTAAAATGGATCCAATCAAGTATATCTTTGAAAAGCCTGCTTTAACTGGGAGGATTGCTCGGTGGCAAATGTTGTTATCAGAATATGATATCGAGTACCGAACTCAAAAGGCGATAAAAGGAAGTGTTTTGGCTGATTATTTGGCACACCAGCCAATTGATGATTATCAACCTATTCAGTTTGACTTTCCTGATGAGGATGTGATGTATCTAAAGGTTAAAGATTGTGAGGAACCATTACATGAAGAAGGACCTGAGCCTGGATCCCGTTGGGGTTTGATTTTTGATGGGGATGTTAATGAATATGGCAGAGGTATTGGTGCAATTATTGTTACTCCTCATGGTTCTCATATTCCTTTCACTGCAAGGTTGGTTTTCACTTGCACAAATAATGCGGCTGAATATGAAGCATGTATAATGGGCTTGGAAGAAGCTATTGATTTAAGAATCAAGATTCTTGATGTGTATGGAGATTCAGCTTTAGTGATTAATCAGATTAAAGGGAAGTGGGAGACACGTCAACCTGATTTGATTCCTTATCGTGATTATGCAAGAAGGTTGTCAACTTTCTTCAATAAAGTTGAGTTTCACCATATACCAAGAGCAGAGAATCGAATGGCAGATGCTTTAGCGACTTTATCCTCCATGATTATGGTAAATCATTGGAATGACGTGCCAAAGATTAGTGTGATGCGTCTTGATAGACCAACTCATGTGTTTGTAGTTGAAGAGGTTGTTGATGATAAACCATGGTATTATGATATTAAGTGCTTTCTTCAGAATCAAGAGTACCCACTTGGGGCATCCAAGAAGGATAAGAAAACTTTGAGAAGATTGGCTGGTAGTTTCTTTTTGAATGATGATGTGATGTATAAGAGAAATTATGACATGATCTTGCTCAAATGCGTGGATAGACACGAAGCAGATATGTTGATGAAAGAAATCCATGAAGGATCCTTTGGCACCCATGCCAATGGACATGCAATGGCTAAGAAGATGTTAAGGGCAGGTTACTATTGGCTGACAATGGAATCTGACTGTTGTAAATATGTGAAAAAGTGTCATAAATGCCAGATTTATGCTGACAAGATTCATGTGCCTCCAACTCCTCTCAATGTTATCTCTTCTCCATGGCCTTTTTCAATGTGGGGCATTGATATGATTGGAATGATTGAGCCTAAAGCGTCGAACGGACACCATTTCATATTGGTGGCTATTGACTATTTTACCAAATGGGTTGAAGCGACATCATATGCAAATGTGACTAAGCAAGTAGTGGTCCGGTTTATCAAGAATCAAATCATATGTCGGTATGGTGTTCCGAACAAGATCATCACTGATAATGGGTCAAATTTAAATAACAAGATGATGAAGGAATTATGCGATGAGTTTAAGATTGAGCATCATAATTCTTCTCCTTATAGACCCAAGATGAATGGGGTTGTTGAAGCTGCTAATAAGAATATTAAGAAGATTATTCAAAAGATGGTTGTTACATACAAGGATTGGCATGATATGCTTCCTTTCGCTCTGAATGGGTATCGTACATCCGTTTGCACTTCAACAGGTGCAACCCCTTTTTCTCTTGTTTATGGCATGGAAGCAGTGCTCCCGATAGAGGTTGAAATCCCTTCTATGAGAGTTTTGATGGAAACTGAATTGTCTGAGGTTGAATGGTGTCAAAGTAGGTACGACCAGTTGAATATGATTGAAGAGAAAAGAATGACGGCCTTGTGTCATGGCCAATTATATCAACAAAGAATGAAGAAAGCATTTGATAAGAAGGTTCGACCCCGTGTGTTCAGAGAAGGTGACCTCGTGCTCAAAAAGATCTCGACTTTTACTACTGATTCTAGGGGCAAGTGGACTCCTAATTATGAGGGCCCATATGCTGTTAAGAGAGCCTTCTCTGGCGGTGCATTAATTCTTACAACTATGGATGGTGAAGAGTTCACTCGTCATGTGAATGCCGATGCAGTCAAGAAATACTTCGCCTAAAAAAATAAAAGAACAGCTGGCTAAGTTGAAAACCTGAAAGGGCGGCTTAGGCAAAAATGAGCGTCTCGATGGATTGAAAACCCGAAAGGGCGGTCCAGGCAAAAATTAGAGACAAAAACAGAAATAATCATCCTGGTAGATTGAAAACCCGAGAGGGCAATCTAGGCAAAAGTTAGGGATCATGGCAAGTAACTGCATCTGGCCAGTCTTGATCGTTTAAAGCAACATTTCCTATCAAAGGTTTTACTTCAATTATTCTCCGATGAAGTCTCAAGCACTGTTGGAATTCAAAGTTGTTAGGGAGAATAATGGTCATTGTATTTTAATGTAGCCATTTCCATTGTACTTACCATTTTTCAAACTTTGTAATGATCCATGGAGTCACGCCATTTGCGGACTACCATTCTATCAATAGAATTTGGGCCTTTGTCCCTTTGTTTGCAATTCTTATTTTGTTTCTGTTTACAGAATTTCATTTTATTTTTTATGATGATTTTTGAAACAAATGTGAATAATTGATTTAAATTTTGAAAATTATAAAAACATTTTTCTTTGATTTGTGAAAATAAAAGAAAGGATGTCAACAGTAACCCCAAGAATGGTAGAATCTTGAAGCGAAAAGCGTAAGTGTTCTCTTCAGCAGGGTTCTTTCTTGCCTCTCTGGTAGAATTTATTGGCAGCTCCCCAGTAGATTTGTGTTGATGTTTCCCCATTTGAGCTATATTGAGGTCTCTTCAGTAGAGTTTGCTGATATTCCCTTAGCAGAGTTTTGTTTCTTTGGATAAACCAGACGAGTGTTGAACGGTTTTCCACAACAAAGTCTTGATTCAAATGATGGATATGTTTTATTCATTCAACCAGGTTATGATCGGACAGTTGAGAAATTTGAAGACCACTTCTCCTTGATGTTTTTGCCCAGGCAGAGATTTGTATTTGATGATTCCTAGCAGAGGTTATGCATATTTACTTTGGATTATTCCCCAAGTAGAGAACAATGTTGTTTACCTCTAAGAAGTGTTGACATAGCAGTCACCTGTCGGGTTTTCTCTCACCTTGTGATTGGGTGTTGATTTAAAATCCCCCACAGTTTGACTTTTTACTATGATGTTAACTTCTAATTCCCCTGGCAGGGTTGGAAGATTTGTGTTGCTATGTTTTCTCCAACAGTTTTTTTTTCTCAAAGCGGAGTTCATATTGTTGTTCCCTCTTGTTGAATTATTGATGGTTGAAGATTGATCTTTAGGGTCTTCTCCCCAAGCAATATCTCCATTTCCTCAGCGAGATTTGAGCCTTGTAGTAGGATTTATTTTCCTTTTGTGGCTCTTGTGTAACTCTTGCAGGTTTTCTGTTGCTGATCCCCAGCACGATCTCCAATGATATCTCTAACTTGCGGAGATTAGCCGAGTATTTCAGTGGTGTTGTGGTGTTTTGTTCACCCTCTGTTTGCCCTTTCTGTCTGATTTGTCAGCATATTCATACTCATATGCATTGCATGCGCGTTCATTTTGGATTGAGCATAGCATGTTTTTTGTTGCATTGTGCATCCTGTTTTTTTTGGTGTTTCCCTTTCTCCGGTGTTGTTATCCCGCGGAGTGCGTCCTCCCTTCATTAGAGTGTCGACCCCTAAGCAGAAAATACCTATCATTTTTAATTCCCCACTGAGTTTATGCCTCGTGGAAGATGTTTGTTTAGCTTTCCTCCACAGCTTTTATCTGGATGGAATTGTTCCCCAGTTGAGTTATTTCCTCATTGGGTCGAGTCTTGTTTGACCGTTTCTTTCCAGTTTGTTCCTGGATTGAACTTTGGTCTCTTGCAGCAGTTACTTTGGTTTTCCCTGGGCTGTGAAACCTGGATATCGAGAAGGTAGTTTTGAGGATTTATTTTCCTCAGCAGGAATCTGTTATTGATCCCCATCAGAAGATGAAGATTTGATTTCCCCAGTAGTGTTTTGATAACATTCTCTTGGTAATTACTTATGCAACTTCATGTGGAAGCCTCTTTATTTGAGCAGCTTGTGTAATCTCCAGAAATTTACCTTCTCAATAAATAACATTTCTCTGGCTCATCCTCAACAGAGAAGTTTATTGTGAAATGATAGATCCTTATTTGACCAGCTTTTCTGTCAATTGGAATTTCTGTGGAATAACTCCCGATGAGAATTCTATTGCATGGTTCAACCTGCTCATATCTCTTTTAAAGATCCCCGACAGAGTTGTTAATATCTTTTTCCAACAAATGGTTGTCTCTTTATTTGAGAAGTTTGTTGTGTGATTGGAGCTGCTCAGTAACAAGTAGCTGATGATATATCTCTTTCTCCTACCCAGTAACAGGTAGTCGAGCATGTTTGTCCTACCCAGTGTCAGGTAGTTGACCTTTACCTCCTTCTCCTACCCAGTGATAGGTAGTCGAGTCTGTCCTACCCAGTAACAGGTAGTTGACATGTTGTTTACCCTATCCAGTAACCGATAGTTGGTAACCCCTTTCATTCAAGTTTATTATTCTCGCTAAACTACTCAGTAACCAGTAGTTGGCGTTGCTTCTTTTCCTACCCAGTAACAGGTAGTTGACTATACCTCAATAAGTGGATTACTTTTTACCCAGTAATTGGTAGTAAGTAATACATCTCTTTGTTTTCTACCCAGTAACTGGTAGATAACAATTCTCTTGTGTTTTTTTTGCACTTATTTTCTACTCAGTAACCAGTAGAAAATATTTTACCTATTATCTTCGGTTCGACTATATTCGCCCAGTAACTGGAAGTTGATATCTCTTTCCCTATTGAGTCATTTCCTTTCCTTTATCGGAATAGGATCTTGCTCTTTTGTTTTCCCCTGTGGAGTCTCTCTTTTTCTCCCAAGCTTTTGTTTGTCTCCTGTGGCATTTTTCTCCCCACAGAGGTCTTGTGTTTGCATACCATTAGCATAATCATATCATTTTGTGGTCTCTTAGGGCCAAAAATTGGGTTTATTTTTATATTTAAGTCTCTTCTATCTAGTCGAGACAAAGATGTGAATCTTTATATCTCGGAATAGAAGAATCTTAAATAGGGGCAGCTGTAATACCCTAATTTTTACCCCTAAGATCCCACATTTCATTTGCATCATTACATACACAAACAAGATCATACTTTTTGGTTCTCTCACCCTTGTGTTTCTTATTTACTTTATGTTTGTTTTTGTTTACTAACCTCTAACTAAAATACCAAAAATATTTTTGCAATTTTGCTTGTTTCTTCTTCTTCTCTGTGTGTTTAGGGTTTTGCAAGGAGATTGATGGCAAGGACATTCATTCAAGTCTAAATCAAATGGAAGTTTGACCTCATCTTGGTCAAACTATCAAGAGATTTCTTCAAGTGCAAATTGGTTGTGGCAGTAGGTTATTTTCTCAAGAAATGATATTGTTCAAGGTCAAATTGTCTTGTATTGAAATCCAGTGGTTTATCAAGCAGTGTTCTATGAGAAGTTTGGTCCATGACTATTATGATCAAGGTTCATCAGTCCAGGTTGTGTTCATCTATGGATTTATTTTCCCAGAGGTTAATTCAGATAAATTCAAAGTGATTCAGTTTTAACCGAAGATTAAAAAGTTTGTCTGTGCAAATCAAGTTTGATATTCATTCAAGTGTGCCATTTCCAAGTGATTCTAAAGCATGATTGAAGGCATTGATATTTGGGTTCATCATGACATCAATTCCTTAAAGATTTATTTCATCCAAGAATTTGATTCAAATTAAATTTCGAAGAGACATGCATATGGCTTACTTGGAATGCAAGTTACTTGAAAATGTAAGGCATTCATCATCACTAATATCTCCCAAATTCAAAGTTGTCAAGGTTTCATTAAGACAAGACAATTGTCAAAGTTCAAAGTCCAAATACAAATGCCCAAATGCAGTATGGAAGAGAAAAAGCAAAACGACGTCATGAACTTTAATTTGCAAATAAAAAACGACATGAAGATTTTTCAACCACATGTCACACATAACTTGCATCCCAAAACGCAGAAAAAAGCTTCAAACGGCAACCATTTTTCACTCACTCTCAATCTATAAATAGGGTGCATACCTCTTCATTTTTCTCAAGCTTTTCAAGCCAAAAAATCCCTGCTAATTTTCTTCACCAATTCCTCATTACGAAACCTTTCACTCATTTTTTTTCTTCTCCTATTTCTTTCCACCAAATTCACTCAAATAGAGACAAATTCATCCAGAATCAAAGAAGAAGAAAGAAGAAGAGAGTTTCGGTTTCATCATTTACCTGAGTTTGAAGGTAGTTTGAGCTTCACCGCCATTTTCGATCCGTTACTTTTGATTGCATTTCTTTGAAATGTTGGTACTGTTGTGAAGAGCTCTTGATTCCGATCATAACCGTGTTGGTTCCGCGTCCCGCCGCTTTGATTTGAGCAAGCTTTGAGCTCGTGGCTATGGTGTGAACAGTGTCGCGTCTAAGAAGGGAGAAGATGACGATTCTGATTATTTTTCTTTCTCTTTTTCCTTTTCACTTGTTTTTATTTTTTTTATGTTTTTCTTTTTCTTCTTAAAGAATTTGGGTCGTATGGGCCTTTTAACTTTTTTTTTTACTAGTTTTTATATTTTAAATAAGAAAACTCTTAAAAAAATGATTTGAAACAAATATATTAATTGGGATTAATTGTTGGTTGTTTTGGATCTTGAATTTTGATAAGATTTCATCAATATCAATGGACTTTGGGTGTCGATTTTATCCACCAAGAGAGGTGATTGATATTGATGATGATTTAATCGATTTAAGATTCAAATTGAGGTTTCTTTTCATTTTAATTTTCTTTCTTCTTCTTTTTATTTTTGATCGATGAAATCTATGGATCATAGATTGTTGATTATCAAGGTTGTTTAATCTTCATTATTTCAAATCTATGGACGAATAATCATTGAGATAATTCTCCTTACTTTGGAATAGTGATAGATTACCTTTGATTAATTGATTAAAAATCTTGATTATGATGAGATCACTACCTCTTTTCTTTTTGTGTGGCATGTTTTAGGAGAGTGATTTACATATCACTTCTCTAACATGTGTTAACACTAACATTTTATTGACCGGCCTCAGATAGTCGTGGTTTCTACATAAACCCGATTACGATTGCTTAACATAGCGCTAAAGTGTCCCTTAATCGGAAAATGATCATTCGTGACTCAAACTTATGTTTGAAAGTCCAAGTATGATTAGTTGCTTGTCTTAAGTCCAATACCTATGAAAATCATTGTTAGGAGGCTTTGATTCTATCAATCCTCTAATGAGTTTTCATTAATCTTGGTCTAAGTGCAAAAATTAATCAACATTGATCATATGTTCTAACCACTAATTACTAATTTACTAACAATATCCTTGTTTAATTTTGTTTATATTCTCTTCTTACTCCTTATTTCTTACTTTTATGTTTCCATATTATCATTTCATATCATATCTTTGTTTATGTTTATGTCATTTCTCTTTTGTCCACTTGGACCATATCTTGTTCAAAACACTAATAAAGGATAAAAATCTCTAAAAAACTTGGTGCTATTAACTTTGTGGTTATGCTCTTGGACTACTCTTAGACCTTGGACTTCATGTACCTTTGGACTTAGAATTAGGGCTCTCATTCCTATGCTTGGAATATTGTGGATCTTAGCCTTTATTTGGCTCGCTCATTAGCTTATGCTTTAAGTCGGATGGAATTCTTTTTTTGCTTGCTATGGAGTGTGCTACAAGTCGGTTAGATCTTTCTTACCTCTAACTCTTATTTTGGTTTCTAGGATAGTCACTTCATCTCCTCCCCTTCTTAAATTTTCAAAACTTTCTCACTCTTTCAAAACCTTCTTGGTTTCAAACTTCAAAACCGCTTTCGCAATAAAACCTTGACTTTCGTCAAGTGATTTTTAAACTTTTGTTCTTCTTAATAAAAGTCAATCAATGTTAATCATGCTTTGACCAATTTCAAAAGACATAAAAAATACAAAAACTCATCAACTCTTTTTGTGCCTTTATGCACTTTTTCACTTTAAAACTTTTCATAAAGTTTAGACATGATTCATTTCTATAGTTGAGATGTAATACTCCTATTCCCCATATTATTAAGACTTTTACATTTTCCACGTTGATGTTGAGTGATAGTCTTGTTGATAATCCAAGCAAATCCTCCATCTTTATGTGACGAAGATGTTGTCTTAATACTCATGGGTGAATAGTCGCAATTTTCTCCTTAAAATGACGACTTGTCTTTACATCTAAAATCAATCAAAACCAACAAATTTTTGTCATTTGTACCACGAACTACGGGATTTTGATCCTATATTGCACTTTGTGGGTACGTAGGCATGAGACGATAAGTCTCTCCAAACACAAAAATCTAAAAAATAATTCTCTTCTCATCTCCCCAATCTCTTTTCAAACAAACCATTTTCAAACCAAAAAACGTAAATATTTCAAAGGGCTCCTATAGAGTACTATAGACGTTTTGGATGCTAACACCTTCCCATTGCGTAACCAACCCCCTTACCCCGATCTCTGTTTCTTGTTCTTGTTTTAGAACTCTTTGGTTTTGTTCGCTCTTTTTCCTTTCCTTTATTTGGATAAAATAAAAGTGCGATGGCGACTCTTGTTTTTTTGAGTTAAGCTAATCAATAGCTTACGCTCACGATTTTTACCGCTACAGATAGAATATGATGATGTTGTTTCGATGTGTGATTTGAATTCAAATAAAGAAGAGAACTTTTTATTCTTATCCAGATTCGTGAAGAAAGACACGTGGAGCATTTCTAAGGAAATGAGACATGTCGAGCGCCACTTGTCATTTGTTTGTAGGAAGACCGTTAGGGTCAGTTATTTTTTATCATTATAAATAGAAGGTCTTAATGCTAGCATCGAGGTGTTCCAAAGTTTTACAAAGTTTCTGAAATTAATCAAAGTATCCGCGTGTAGAAAAAAAGAGTGTGTCGAAGAAAATGTAGGTTTGATTACACCATACTTTTTACACTTCAATGCATTTCATCTTTTCACCATAAAGTCTATCTTTTTAGTATTCAAGTTATTTTTCAATGCATTTAATTGTCTTTGATGAAGTTTCTGCACTTTACTTCCTTTAAATTTCGAAGTTGATAGTTGTAAGAATGTGGGTATTGTTAAAATATTCAGTATTTCCCAAACTTTAAATTGAGAATTACTAGCACATGTCTTAGGATTTATGTGGTTGATCCTATACGTAACCTAATTCTTTTTCAATTAGAAAGACCAACGACGGTTTAGTAATTTTAACAGTAAACTAATTGGCACGACTAGTGGGACAATGCTAGTAGTGCTCTTATTGCAATTTCGTTTTGTTATCTTTTCTATTTGAAAACTTCATTGTATGTTATTAAGAAGTGGAAAAGTAGCCACCAGTAACGAGGATAGACCAAGGAGAAGATATACTAAGAGAATGGCGAATTCAAATAATCCAAAATGTTTCGGTTCCTCAAAGTCCATCGAGTAACTGTCGCTACTGCGAAAATCGGCGCCGGCTGAACAGAAGAGTCGCCACCGTGCGTTATTTATCCCACGGGAGGGAAAGGAAACGCTCAGGGTAAACCTCGCACAACACGGGAAAGGTATGGTCATCGCAACCAAAACCTGGGTTCGGGAGTCGGTTACGCAAGGGGAAGGTATTAGCACCCCTCACGTCCGTCGTACTCGACGGGATCCACGCTTGTTTTCGGGTATGGATTGTTATTCTATCTAAACTATAGGTCAAGGGTTAAAAAGAAAAGAGAATGAAAATAAAATGACTCGGCAAAGTATCGCACTTTATGCCTACGTATTCCCGTCTGGAACGAGAAATCAGAGTCAACGTAGTTCGCCTACCTACGGGAAAGGAGGGGAAGGTTGCTCGCTAGGATATCGCATCCTATGCCTACGTACTCCCACACAGCATGGAAGATCAGAGCAAACGTAGTTCGGGCCACGTACGACACAAGTCTGTCTTGGTTGATTTTATTCCTTCTGAAAAAGGTTTTCTGATTAGCAGTCCAAGCGGACAAAAATGATGTCTTGATGAGTTCACATTCTTTTACGGAAGAAGTGTCTTTTATTGTGTTTGAAATCTTTATGATGTTTTTCTGTTTGTTTTGAGAAAGAAGAGACAGAACTCTAACCTACAGTTGCGAAGGGAAACAAACTATCCTAATGTTATCATGCATGGGTTAAGACCTAGTGTCTATCATGATCCTCTCTTACACAGAGAGAAACAGAGATCCTAAGGGAACAGACGAACACAACAACAATATCAGATATATACAGTAATACGGTAAAATGCATGGATGCAGCAATACAAGCGAGGCAAGGGAGTCCCACTCAACCTCGGACCTGGAAAACAATAGGCAAAAGTGAACAGGCTTCACTTCCAACCCAATAGGGTAAACAGCAAACAATACAGTCCAGAAAACCAATCAATACATCAAGGAATGAAATACAGCAAAATAAACAGCCACAGCAGCTCTGCATCAATATCCATCTTCAAGTCATCTTCAATCAGCTACAAGCTTCAGTCAGCAGTCTCTATCTTCAAAGTCTTCAAGCAAGGGCTTGGGTCACCAATCTTCAGTCTACAAGGGCTTTTCTTCAAGTCTTATCCTCCAAGCTGAGGGATCAATCACCAGAGTGGATGGGGTGTTAAGCAATTAGTTGACTACCAATGGTGGTAAACCAACTACTACTAACACATAAGACATTTTCTCTCAAGAGTTCTATCCCTTAGACAATAGCACCAAGCCTTCCAAAGGAAGGGGGTGAGTGTCTCAGAGAGACCCTGTATCACAGAGAGGAATGGAGGCAGTCAAAACCTTCCATGTTTGAGAATCAAGCTTTCTACTCTAGAGCTCTGCCTAATTCCTAAACCCTAATCTCCTCAACAGCTGATGGCAACAATCTCCTCTCCAACTCAGGAATTTGGTCTTCTGTCCCTGGATCTCCAATGGCTTCATCATCATCAGTCTTCATCTCTCCCAATCTTCAGACAATCCCAATACCCACATATACAATCAATAATCCCCAGAGGGCACACCACACCAATCAGACAGATATAGACAGTATATTAATAGCAGTAGGGGAATCCTAGTGATTTCTAAGGGGATCTAATAACTACCCATAGCCCCTATAGTCCCATATCTAAACTATTTAATCCCTAAGTCCTAAGGGAAATGAACTGATTCACCTAAGTTATCACTTAAAACCCTAATTTGTTCATGTTGTTTACCCCTAAACTAGTCACCTAAAACTAACTCCTAAAAAAATGAATTAAATTGTATTTACAAGTTTGATATCTAAACTAAACAACCTAAAAAGAATGGACAAAAAATATTAAAGCATTGGTTAGAACAAAAATTAACAAATTTATGCATGAAATGAAACTATTTAAAATGCTATTTATCTGGAAAATATGGGAAAAATATCAAATAAAAAATAAAATGCAATTTTTATTTTTTATAATTTTCTAGACTCTTTAAAGAAAAATATGCAAAAAGAACCATAAAAAAATAATGATTTTTCAATTTTATATGATTTTTATAAGGTGCATGAAAAAAATGAAAGAAATTAAAAAGAATTAAAAAAAGAAATAAATGGGGGGGGTGAGAATAGCAGGGCCAAACAGTTCAAGTTAGTGGGCTTCACACGCGTGGGGGTGTCAATAGCATCTGAGCCCATTTCCCTCTACTAAATGAAACGGTGCGTTTCATTATTTGAAATCTCCCTCCGTTTTAAACTTTTAATCGCGTCCGTTGGATTTAAAACCGAGTCAAAGGTCAAAGTGTGATCGTGTGGCCCAGGGGTTGTCTTCAACCTCCAGCAAACCCTAGGTCCTGAAACTTCATCACCATGCGCAAATTTCCAGCTCTCTGTTCTCCCTCCATGCACCACGAAATCACACGATTCCAAAAGCAATTTTGCTCTAATTTCTTCCCTCTACACAACCATAACAATAATTCTTTCTAGAACTCAACATATAATTGAACCCGATGAGGATAACAGTTGGTTCTACCATGATCACCTGGTATCCATTGCTTCAATTCTTGCTCAATTCTATCCTAACATAATCTACATCACACACTGATCATTTCAAGCTATTAACCTATGATTATCGTGCTTTAATCTAAGAGTTATAAGCCTTAACAGAATTGGTACATCATGCTCAAACTCCATGAAACTTCTCCAAAATCATCCCAATCAATCCTCTATCCTATCTTAACCATTCTACCCTATCAAAACCCTAAGATTCTAACTAAATCATGCAATACGAAGAGAAAACAAACCTGGTGCAATTGGTGAAAACAGGTATGCAACTCTGTGAATTTGGTGCTTGCAGTGATTGAAACTTGCCCAGTAACCTTGATGATGAATTCTGTATGCAGTGATTAGTGTGTAAACCTCCTGAATATTGTCCTTGAGAAGTTCTTGCAATTTGGATGGTTGTCTTGAATAGCGCAATTCTTCCTCCAATTCTACCAATCTTGATGTGGATTATGGTGTTTGAATGATGATGATGAAGATTCAATCAAAAGATATGAGGATTGATGGAGATTTGGGAGAGTTTGTGAAGCTTATGCAAAAATGAGAAAGTGTGTAAAACTTGAGGTTTTGAACAAATGGAATCACCAACCATGGCATGAACTATCTCTTATCAATATATAGGTGAGGTTAGAACCTCCTAGAAACTTAGAGAAGTTTCCCTTGCATTCTTTCCCTTGAATTTGGTTTATGTACCTTCCATTGCAAGCAACCATGGATAACTCTTAAAACATGAACTAAGCTCAAAATTCTACTTTAGCCAATGTCTTTAAAATGATCTTTCCATTCAAAATGACCTATAAGTTTGCTTCATTTGGCCAAGATATGAAAAATCTCATTTTTAAGGCCATTTTTATTCATTAAATCCAACAATTTTGAAACCTTGTGTTATGAATCTTTCCAATATCTCATGGTCACTTTTCTAGACTCAAAATGTCATTTGGAACAAGTTTTATGTTGTAAAGTTTTCCATTTGAAGCTTCCTTGTATGAGTTTTGGGTATAGGTTAAAATGACCTGTAATTCACAAATGACCAAAATACCCTTTGCTTGCCAAGACCATAAGTAGAGTTCCACACATCCTATGAAGGCATACTATACCATTCTAGAAAGATAAGACAATGAAGAACAACTCTTATGTTGACCAGAAATTCATTTGAAATCTCCTTGAGGGGTAAAAATAGCTTGGAAGTCAAGTCACTTTCACAGACAAAATTTCAGATACCCCAGATGACCTGTAACTTGCAAGGACCATAACTTGAGTTCTATAAATCTCCTTGATGTCTTCCACCACTCAAATTAAAGGTCTTGATATCCTCTACAAGTTCCATGTTGGACAAGGATCCATTTGAAGCCTGCATTTTGACTTATCTTGCTTGGAAATTTGACCTAAATTAGGGGATTTTACACAGAAACCCTAACTTAGAAACTCCTCTTCTCCTTGATTTCTTCTTAGCATATCACCATATCTTTATTCTCCATGTCAAATGATGAACCCTACATCTCTTCAATAGCTCTCACTGCCTCTCCAACAATCCTTTGACCTAGGGTTGACCCAGGGTTGACCCAGATGAAACCCTAATTGACTGCCTTCAACTGCAATCCTTGTGATCACACCAAGGACTTGCCTCCTTATTCCAATGACCTTCTAAGTCTCCCATGATGTCTAGATACTCCTCATGCCTCCAATTCACAGCTCATACTTTCCCTGATGATCCCCAGATACCCTCAGCCAGGAGATAGATGAACTGCTTGACCCACTGACTTGATAGCTTCCCAATTCTTTCTGATGACTTGAATGAGATTGAATTTGAATAATGACCTCCTGATAGGCCTCTAGAGATGATAATAATGATTGGTCCCCTGTTGGATGACTTGCTATGCTTATGCTATGCAGATGGTTAGGCTATGTACATGACTCTATATGCAAATGCTAATGATATTGAAACATAAACCAAGTGAACAAGGTTGAGCAAATTTTAGGGTGCAACAGCTGCCCCTATTCAAGCGACTTGGACCCGATTGGGTGAAGAGCCCGGAGCCTTCAGACATTCGCGGTACGAGGCGGTTGAATACTAGGAACCCAGAAATTTGCCAATTGCAGAAATAAATTGCGCTCCTGCTTGAGGAATGACATTCATCAACTGAATCTGACTGTCGTGGTAACCCACTGATCTCGTGTGACCGTGCTGGGGGATTATTTTCATCGTTCCGAAAAAAGATTCTATCATCACAGAGATAGAACACTGTCCACGTCAGGACGCCTGCTTCGTCAATTCGAAAAACTTCAACACTTTGTTGGGGATGGCTCGTCTGCCTTCTTGTCAGAAATAAATCGTCCATGTTAGGAATAAACTCTTCCACGTTAGGAATAACACCGTCCACGTTAGTAACAACATCGTCCATGTTAGTATTAACATCATCCACGTTAGTAATAACATCATCCATGTTAGTAATAACATCATCCACGTTAGGACTCACCTTCCCACGTAAGGAATAACCTTTCTTTCCACGTCAGGAATCTCCATCTGTCCACGTTAGGAATTGATCTTGATCTGAATCTGTCCACGTCAGGACTAAACTTCTTCATGCCATTAATACATCGCCCACGTTAGGACTCACCTTTCCACGTAAGGAATCAAACTTGTCCACGTAAGGATTCTCATTCTTTATCTGTCCACGTGAGGACTTCACTCTTTCCACGTAAGGAATAACACCGTCCACGTGAGGACTCAACTTCTCCTCCACGTACGGAAGCCCATTTTCTTTCGATCTGTCCACGTAAGGACTCCAACTTGTTCCACGTAAGGAATCACATCTTTCCACGTAAGGAATCAAACTTGTCCACGTTAGGACTGCATCGTCCACATTAGGACCCACCGTTCCGCGTAGGGAATAACCGTTCCACGTGAGGAATCATGACTTTTCCACATAAGGAAACCACAATCTGATTTGTCCACGCAAGGACTCCCATCTTGATATGTCCACGTAAGGACTCAATCTTTCCACGTAAGGAAACATATTTTGATTCGTCCACGTAAGGACTCACATCTTCGTCTGATGAAATAATAGAACCTGTCCACGTCAGGACTCGCGCGTCTTCGACTTGCTGGGGAAATAAGACTTTGTCCATGCCAGGACTCATACTTCGCCAACAACACGAAGAAGGATAAATTTGTCCATGTCAGGACTCTCGTATCTTGTCATCACGAAGAAATATAAACTTGTCCACGTCAGGACGCACCTTTCACCGTCACGAATAAAGCTATCTGCTGGAAATAATTTGTCCACGTCAGGACACCAACACGAAGAACAATCAACCTTCGCCCACGTCAGGACTCCACACCCAATCAATACCGAGAACTCGAACCTGTCCACGTTAGGACTAACACACATCGTCAACTTGAGGAAATGTCCATGTTAGGACTCCACATTCCAACAATCGTCTCCAGCACAAAGAAATCCCGTCAATAAAATTGTCCACGTTAGGACTCATCCCTCCATTGGTCCGCGAACTTCTTATCACTGAGGTTACAGCAACTTCGAGGCTGACTCTACTGGGGACATTTGGAAACCAACTTCCGGATGCCTGTTCTGATAACTGGCAGTAGCCTCTGAAATTCTGATTCATGAATCCTTTGATGACCAATAGTTCTGCTTGGAGATAAGGAGAAACTTATCCTGCAGACTCTGTGGGGAGTAGCGCCACAACTGACACTTCGTCGGATGTCTCACGTCGAGATCCTGAATGTTTACTGATTCACCTGAGCAAGGGATCTCTCCTCCTGCAAGAGAAACAATACTTGGGACAAACGGTTAGTCAACCTAGTTTATGTTTCAAAATGCATGCGTTCGACAATGATGCAATGCTCCATTCGCCATGGAAATGCTACACTTCTATTTGGTGAATGCAAGTATGACACTATATGCTGATGCAAATGCAGACTCGAACTGCTGGATATAGAAACTGCTTCAGCAAACTAAATGCTGAAGATAATGCCAACTCCGCTGGGGATAGCCAGGTGCTATGGAATTGTTCCAGCAAAATAAATGATGGGAGAGTGAAGTCGACTTAGCTGGGAAATTGGGAGCTTAAACCGAGCACCTCGTTGAAGTAACACCCTACTGGGGAATATAACTCTGCTAGAGAATAGCAGATGCGCTTCCGCTGGAAAGTGAACGGATATCACACGGTATTTTGACGAAATAAATGCCAGGACCCGCACCAACTCTGGCGGGGATAGTCTTAATATTCGAGTTCCACGGGGAGGAATACTTGTTGAGAAGAGAATTCCGCTGGGGATGGGACGATTCTCTTGGGGAAAACCAAGTGACTCCGCTGGGGGAGTGCAAATGACCCTGCGGGGAAAGGGTAAACTGCCTGAATACAACTCACAAATATTGATCTTCTGTGGCTAAACCACTCTGCTTGAGATGCACTGTCCGAATATAGCCTACAATTTTGGAATCGCCAATTCTGCTGAGGATAACTGGCTTTATTGGAGCATGCCTTCTGGATAGGCTACGACTAGCTGGGGAATTCTATCCTTCTTTAGGAAGAACAGGCATGACCTGCGTGGGGGTCGAGTCTTTCGTTATTGCAATCTTTTGATCATCTTCCTCGTACGGCTATGAAACCTGCAACGACACAAACAAGGCAAGACAAGTCTATATAACCGAATCAATTCAGGTTAGTGACATTATTTTCAGTTAATTCAAAGCTTTAGCAATCGTTGGCAAGGGCCAGTGATGTTATACACATGCTAGTTTCAATAAACTTAGGCGTTTTATCATGCACAAAACAGTAAAGAACCAGCATCAAGTACTGAATAACATATTTTATTGATTGGGCCCCTGAATGGGCGGAGTTTTATACACGGGATGTAACTCCTGAAATGAGGAAGCTACGCAAAGCAAATGCACAAGCATGCACAAGAAGCATAAATATTTTGACAAATTAAATTTTGTACACATGTCGGCAACGGAATGCAGACGAACACCACGAACTGATCCTCCTATGACTCATCCGACTCTAACGCTTTCCCGGTAGTCATCCTTCTGAAGAGGTTGTACCAGATACCCGACCCTTTAGGTATTCTCCAGCACTAATGTTCATCGCAATATCAAATTCGGACCGCAGTCATTTACTTTTCAAATCCCTAACTTTTGCGTGAACCGCCCTTTACGGGTTTTCAGTTCACCGGGATACCCTTTTTTGCCGAAGCCGCCCAGCGTAGGTTTTCAACTTCGCGGGTGTACATTTTTTCAATTTTATCCCTAACTTTTGCCCGAACCTTTTATTCTGTTTTTGGTTCGCCAGGATGCCCCATTTTTGCCTGGACTCTCTTTTTTCTGTCCAGCGGGTCTTTTTTAAGCAAAGTATTTTTTAACTGCGTCCGAATTCACAGGCGACGTAAATTCTTCACCGTCCATGGTGGACAACAACAATGCTCCTCCTAAGAAGACTTTCCTGACAACGTATGGCCCTTCGTAGTTGGGGGTCCACTTGCCCCTGTGATCAGCCTGCGGCGGGAGAATCCTTTTCAGCACAAGGTCGCCCGTCTGAAAGCTTCGCGGATGTATCTTCTTATCATATGCTTTCTTCATTCGGCTCTGGTACAAACGGCCATATGCTAGAGAAGCTAGCCTCTTCTCATCCATCAAACTTAATTGGTTCAACCTGTCTTTTACCCATTCTGCCTCGTCCAGCTGAACGTCTCGCAATACCCTCAGAGAAGGGATCTCAACTTCCAATGGTAATACCGCCTCCATTCCATACACTAATGAGAACGGGGTTGCCCCGGTTGATGTGCGTACCGTCGTACGATAACCGTGCAAAGCGAAAGGTAGCATCTCGTGCCAATCCTTATAGGTCACCACCATTTTCTGAACGATCTTCTTGATATTCTTATTGGCCGCCTCAACAGCGCCATTCATCTTGGGTCGGTACGGGGAGGAGTTGTGGTGTTCGATCTTGAAATTCTGACAGAGCTCCTTCATCATTTTGTTGTTCAGGTTCGAACCGTTGTCCGTGATTATCCGCTCGGGGATCCCATATCGGCAAATGATATCTCTCTTGATGAACCTGGCCACCACTTGCTTCGTTACATTTGCGTAAGACGCCGCCTCCACCCACTTGGTGAAATAATCGATTGCTACTAAGATGAACCGATGCCCGTTAGAAGCTGTCGGCTCGATCTTTCCGATCATATCGATTCCCCACATCGAGAATGGCCATGGTGATGACATCACATTCAGAGGACTTGGAGGCACATGGATCTTATCAGCATAGATTTGGCACTTGTGGCATTTTCTCGCGAACTTGAAACAGTCAGTTTCCATAGTCAGCCAAAAATAACCTGCCCGCAGCAGTTTTCTCGTCATAGCATGCCCGCTAGCATGCGTACCAAAGGTACCCTCGTGTATTTCCTCCATGAGCAGCTTTGCCTCTCTTTCGTCTACACAACGCAACAACACCAAGTCGTGGTTTCTTCTGTATAAGACGCCATCCGGGTTCAAATAGAAATTACCCGCTAATCTCCTGAGAGTCTTCTGATCTTGACTGGATGCCCCAGCCGGATACTCTTTATTCTTCAGGAAGTTAAGGATATCAAAATACCACGGTTTGTCATCAGACGCTTCATCAATAGCAAATACATAAGCTGGCCTGTCAAGCCGAGAGACAACGATTCGGGGAGCCTCGTTCCAGAAATTGACTTTGTACATGGATGACAAAGTGGCGAGGGCGTCAGCCATTTGATTCTCTGCCCGCGGTACGTGATGCAATTCAACTTTGTCAAAGAAAGGCAACAATCTCCTTGCATAGTTCATGTAGTGTATCAAATTGGGCTGACGTGTCTCCCATTCCCCTTTGATCTGATTCACCACCAGAGCTGAGTCTCCGTATACGTCGAGATGCTTGATTCGCAAATCAATGGCTTCTTCAAGCCCCATTATACAAGCTTCGTATTCGGCTTCATTATTGGTAACGGCAAAGGTCAATCGAGCGGTAAACGGGATGTGCGACCCGTGTGGCGTAGTGATGATTGCCCCTATTCCGCTACCGTAAGCATTCACAGCTCCGTCAAATATCATCTTCCATTTGGAACCCAACTCTGGTCCTTCGTCTGGCAACGGTTCTTCACAATCTTTCATCTTTAGGTACATGATATCCTCGTCAGGAAAATCAAACCTCATCGATTGGTAATCTTCAATAGGCTGCTCAGCCAAATACTCCGACAGCACACTCCCCTTTATTGCCTTTTGCGAGACGTACTGGATGTCATATTCAGTCAAGACCATCTGCCACCGGGCAATTCTCCCTGACAACACCTGCTTTTCGAATACATATTTGATAGGATCCATCTTCGAGATGAGCATGGTTGTATGATTCAGCATGTATTGTCTCAAACGCTTGGCGGCCCAGGCTAGCGCGCAACAAGTTTTCTCGAGCATTGAGTATCGAGATTCACAATCTGTAAATTTCTTACTCAAGTAGTAGATCGCATGCTCTTTTCTCCCTGTCTCGTCATGTTGACCGAGAACACAACCCATGCTTCCCTCAAGAATCGTCAAATACATGATCAAGGGTCTACCTGCCACTGGGGGTATCAAAATAGGAGGCTCCTGCAAATACTTCTTTATTTTATCGAACGCCTTTTGACAATTTTCGTTCCACGTTACAGCTTGATCTTTCTTCAACAGCTTGAATAATGGTTCACACGTAGCAGTTAGGTGAGATATGAACCGGGCGATGTAGTTCAACCTCCCTAAAAACCCGCGCACCTCTTTCTCTGTCTTAGGCGTCGGCATTTCTTGAATTGCTTTTATTTTAGCAGGATCGACCTCTATTCCTCTTTCGCTTACGATAAACCCCAGCAGTTTACCCGATCTCACCCCGAAGGTGCATTTGTTAGGGTTCAGCCTCAGCCTGAACTTCCTAAGCCTCTTAAACAATTTCAGCAGATTCACCAGATGCTCTTCCTCCGTCTGGGATTTGGCAATCATATCGTCAACGTAAACTTCGATCTCTTTATGCATCATGTCATGGAAAAGAGTCGTCATCGCACGCTGATATGTTGCCCCAGCATTTTTCAAACCAAAGGGCATCACTTTGTAGCAAAATGTTCCCCAAGGCGTTATGAAAGTAGTCTTCTCCATATCCTCTGGCGCCATTTTAATCTGATTATAGCCTGAAAAGCCATCCATGAAAGAGAATACGGAGTATTGGGCAGTATTGTCAACTAGCACATCAATATGAGGAAGCGGAAAATCGTCTTTTGGGCTTGCTTTATTCAAATCTCTATAATCCACGCACATTCGAACCTTGCCGTCTTTCTTTGGCACGGGTACGATGTTAGCAACCCACGAGGGGTATTTTGTCACAGCCAGGAAACCAGCGTCCCATTGTTTTTGAACTTCCTCTTTGATCTTCACTGCCATATCTGGTCGAGTTCTGCGAAGCTTTTATTTGACTGGTGGGCAATCTTCTTTCAGTGGCAGGCGGTGCACAACCATGTCCGTATCGAGCCCTGGCATATCTTCATACGACCAAGCGAATACATCACTATATTCTCGGAGCATTTCAACCAGTTTTCGCTTGATATCACCCTGCAGTGCGGCTCCGATACGAATATTCTTCTCAACCCCTTCCGACCCCAAGTTGATAATTTCGATGACCTCGTCGTGAGGCAGAATGGCTCTTTCCTCTTGCTTCACCAACCAAGACAGTTCTTCAGGAACGTCACTATCTTCGACAACCTCTTCTTCGGCCTGAAATACCGGGTGCTCGAAGTCGGGACGAGTCATAGGTGGTTCAAGGATGTCATCTGAAAATGTTATCCTGCAAAAGGAATGGTTAAGTGCTTCAAAATGCGTATAAAGCGAATAACCCACGTTACCATTTTATTGAAAAAACAAAACAAGAAAGACAGAGATTACAGTATTTGCACATGAAAAAACGCCATTTATTTGATAATTAACACGCAACGTTCATAACAACACAACCCTAAGCAAATCACGATGCCCCGGGCAAGACATCAGATTATTCAACAATTAATAAAGCAAAGCATTACTGTTTAAGAGTCACAGGAACAAGCTCCTGAATAGACCAGTTGCGCAGTCCTTGTCCTGGCGTGCTTGGCTGAATCCAGGCATTCATATCACAGTCGCTGTCTCCTTCGTCAGACTCCGAAGCAGCATTGATGGTTTCATGACATACTCCACTAGCAGAGATGGTTATCGGCCCTCTGAAACGGGGTGGCCCCACAGCAGGTGTTGACGACGACGGTTGGTATCCCAGCCCGAACCGGTCCATCTTTACAGGAATATCCAGCATTTTTCCCCAGCCCTTTGCTTCTCCGGCCTCCACTAGAGCTTGAGCTTCTTTATACGATGAGACGGCTATCTCTGGCACTTTGCTCGGCCCGGGACCTTTGTCCTTGATGCGCAACCCTTCAAATGCCTGGCAGGGCGTCTCGTGGATCTCTCCGTCGACTTCCACATATTTAAATGACGACAGATGGCTGACCAGGATGTCCTCTTCTCCGCACACGGTGACTACGCTGTCTCCGACCATATATTTTAACTTCTGATGCAGGGTAGACGTGACTGCCCCAGCCCCATGAATCCAGGGTCTTCCAAGCAAGCAGCTGTACGCAGGCTGTATATCCATGATATAAAACTCAGTTGCAAACACCTCTGGCCCCACCTGTAGAGGCAATGTTATCGATCCGAAGACTGTTCTCCGCGTGCCGTCGAAGGCTCTAACTACCAAGTCACTGGGCGTGCACAAGATTCCTCTAACATCCAGTTTCATCATTGCCTTCTTGGACAGCACATTCAAAGATGATCCGGTGTCGACCAATACATGCGACATTACTGATCCTCTACACTCAACAGATATGTGCAGTGCCATATTATGATCTCTCCCTTTCGGGGTCAAATCGAAGTCGGTAAAGCCCAAGCTGTGGCCTGCATTTACATGTGCCAACACTCCTTCCAGCTGATTCACAGAGACGTCTTGGGGTACAAAGGAAGTATCCAGGACTTTCAACAAAGCATTCCGGTGAGCCTCTGAACACAAAAGCAATGACAGGATAGATATTTTGGACGGCGTCTGTTGCAGATGCTCCACAATCTTATAATCACTTTTTCGAATCAAGTGCATGAACTCTTCTACATCTTTCGATGCCGATTCTTTTTCGCTTGCTTGCACTGGGACATTATCAACCGCTTTCCCTTTTCCTTTAGCTAGTCTTTCGGCCTCCACTTCAGGGGATATAAAGATCCTACCACTCCTTGTCATACCTCCCGAACCAACAACATTATCCACAGTCTCGGTTGGCTGCTTATTAACATCAATCTTTATCCCGTCACAATACACCTCCAACCCATATGACCATGGGACTGCTTTCGTGTTCTCGTACGGGATCGGCCCGGCCTTAGTTATGGTGATCGGTGGTCGCTGCGCTGGTGCTGCAATAGTGATTGTCTTCCGAGGAATCGTTACAGTGGCCACATCACTTTGATCATCTGCTGCTGCCCCTGCGGGCTCTTCAGTTGCTGCTCGGTCGAACTGCAATGTGCCCCCATCAATTAAAGCCTGAATGCCTTTCTTCAAATCATCACACCCCCCAGCTAGGGTCCAGCATTCTAAACAATATTCGTCACATCCTGGATAAACACCCCTTGCAACAATCTGCTTTTTATCTCGCCTAGCGGCGTCTTCAAATCGTCGACATTCATAATCAGATTCAACCCTTCCTCAGTCAGAATGGCGTTCGCCCCATGGTTAGGCATGGGTTTCTGCACTATATTTGGACCTGCCGTTCCGAAATTGATAGTCTTATTGTCCAGAAGATCCTGCACAACATGCTTAAAAGCATGGCAACCCTCTATATCGTGACCCGGAGCCCCGGAATGAAACTCACAGTACCTGCTTGCATCATAACCAAACGGGGGAGCTCCCGTTATCGGTGCCAGAGTTCTCTTCTCTACCAGGTTCAATCCCAACAATGTCTGCAATAAATCAGCATATGTCGTGGGAGGCTTCTCAAACACTCTTCTTGGTTTACCACCCTGGAATCTTCGCTGAGCCTGCTGTGCCCCCTGCTGAGGCTGCTGCTGCTGCATTGGCTGCTGCTGAGACGGTTGTTGCTGCTGAAGTGGTTGTTGCTGGTACGGGATAGTAACACTCGCCACCTGCTACGGCTGATGATATTGGTTTTGTCCCCTGCCTCGGCCTCGGCCTCGGCCTCCAAACACTGCGCTTGCCTCGCCCTGATGGCGCCCACCAAAAGCCTTCCTATTACTGCCAGATGCAGTTGATTCCTCAACCTGGAATTTTCCTTGCTTAATGTTACGCTCAATCTTTTCTCCCATCAGAATTAGGTCTGAAAAACTGGCCAGAGATGTGTGAAACAGCATGTCATGAAACAAGCCTGTGAATGTGCCGACGAACATGTCATTCATTTCCTTATCTTCTACAGGAGGACGGACCCTGGCAGCCATATCGCGCCACCTTTGCGCGTACTCTTTAAAGCTCTCTCCCTTCTTCTGCGACAGCCCTGCCAATTGGACCCGATTGGGCGCCAAATCGCTGTTATACTTGTAGTGAGCTACAAATGCCTCTGTCAATTGTTTCCATGTCTTGATATCGGTTGGTTCCAACCCCATATACCACTCTAGGGAAGGACCCGACAGACTATCTTGAAAGAAATGCATTAGCATTCTTTCGTCAGTTGAGTATGCAGACATCTTTCTGTAATAAGCCCGTACGTGCACTTTCGGACACGTGTCCCCTTTATACTTGTCAAACGCAGGAGCTTTGAATTTGATTGGCACCCTCAAGCCAGGTACGAGACCCATTGTTGCCATGTCCAAGCCCACAGCACTTTGGTTCAGGACCCCCCTCATCTGCTCTTTTAGCATTCTGATCTTCTGGGAGTCATCCATCGGCCCTTCGAAACCTCCGCCGGAGAAAGCGTCCTCCTGCTGATCTTCTTGCCACATACCATTCCCGGCTCCATACCCGTCATATCCATTATTACGTCCAGCCCTGATCTGATTCATCCCCGGACCTCGGCCTCTGTTGTCGTACCCTTGAACACCTCCAGCAGGCCCAAAAGCCGTAAACCCAGCGCCGTTTCCATTTCCAAAACCTCCGTAGCCCTGATTGGCCACACCATAACCATCTTGCCCAAAGCCTTGAGCATTGAAACCATATTTCCCAGCATTATCGAATCCCTGATCATTGAACCCGAATCCAGCATTGACAAAGTCGTTGCCTCCCATATTATCACCCAAGTTGACATCACCAAGCCCAACGTTATGGACAGCAGTCTCGTTTCCAACTCCGACGTTACCGTTCACAGCAGCGGTAGCGTTGTTGATATTAGCAGCTGGTATGTTGACTACAGGTGGAGCCACTGGCGTGGGAGTGCCATCTCCATGAACAGTATCGACTCGCACAGACTGATGATCCTCGTTGCCATGACCAGCATTTCGGGCCAACAGAGGTTGGACCATGGCTTGCAAATTCTCCTGACCTTTTGCAATAGCTTCCATGGTCTGCATGAAGAGAGTGAGCTTCTCGCGCACATCTTGCATCTCGTTCTGCATTTGATCCATGATTCTTCGACAGTTGGTGCGGGTGGAATAGCGGTGCGGGTGCTGATCTGCAATCCTGAAAAGTACCTGGAGCAGAGCAGGAAATAAGACACTATTCAAAGATTACCTGTAATGCAATATGAATATGAATGCAATGCAATGTGTGTCTGTGCATTAGGGACATTCATTCCCCGATTCTAGTGTGAAAGTGCCGGTGCAGTGGCAGTGCTAACAATATAAAGATCGGAGCTGAATCACAGAAAGCCTCATATATTGCTGAGAAACCAATGAACCCGGAATACAATGTTACTAAAGGTACAAAGAGAAGGCATGACCTCAACCAACAATCCTGGTGATGGTCAGCGCTGTGCAAATAAAGCATACAAGTTACTACATGAAATGATCAAATCCTCCCATAAGTCTGGTATTCTTCTAGCAGCTTCTTGGTCTCCGGATGACTTGGTCGAGCAAGCAGCCCTTCGACAAGTTGGTTTCTTTTCTTAAGAACACGGCGCACGTCTTCAGCAGTTTCTTCCCATGCCCCGTCCCCGAAGCGGTCTTCCAGTTTACGCTTCTGGGACACAGCTTCATCTCTGCCTTTGATGGCCTTGTTTAGTGCATTCTGGAGACTGTACCGGGTCATCACTTCTTCTTCACACTTCTTGATGCTGGACTTCAACTGCTCTTCGAGGTCGGAGATTTGTTGTTTCAACTTATCCTCCCTCTTCTTGTTGTTAGTGAGCGTGGCATTCCAAGTCTTATTGCAAGAAGAGATCTCTCGGTGAGCGATGTCAAGCGCTTTCTTTTTGGATTCAAGCATGTCATGGGAGCTCCTGAACTCTTGCCGCAGACGTTCGCGCTTCTTCCTCTCCTTAGTTAGCTCAGCGCCTAATCTGTTCGTTAGCTCAATCTGTTGTTGGAAAGCATACACGGCCTTGTTTTTCTCACTGCGTACCTGGGCTAACTCTAGCTCTAACCCTTCATTGATCTTCATCAAGGCTTCTTTTTCTTTCACAACTTGCTCGTAGGCTTCCCGAGAAACAGTAGTGGGCTCTGCTACCGGAATAGGAACAAGAATTGGTGCATCTGGAAATGGCATCCCCAACTGACTGGCTCTCTCCTGAATCCAAACTATATAAGGTGCATAGGCCTGACAGTCATTCTTTCCTAACAACGGCTTCCCTCTTCGGTTAATGCGCGTCCAGGAATGCTGCAACTTGGCCAATAACTCCCCCTTCACATCTCCGGTGAAGTACAGAGATTCCTGTAATTCTTCCTCTTTTGGCGGGTTCTTCAGGGCATATCCGAACTGACGGACGAACAGAGAAGGGTTGTAATTGATACACCTTTTTCTTCCTATCAGCGGAACATTAGGGTAACCAGAACAACTGAAGATAAGCTCGGATCCCAGCAGATCTCTGTCAAACCAATCAACGTCTTCAGAAGTTAACCTCACCATATGCTCTGGCCAGTCGGGCGTAATTGCGTTATCCATGAAAGGTCCCCTCGATGGAAAATGGCTCTTGAACCACATATACAGCAAAGGTATGCAACAGGAGACATTCTTGCCTCTCCTGTTTTCATTCCTGTAGTGCATCGAATGGTAAAAGTCCCCGATCAGTGTTGGTACTGGGTTACCGGCAGCAAATAGATGAAACGCATCCATGTCCACGAAGTTTGGGAAGTTAGGGAACAACACTATCCCATAAATGCAGAGGGCCAAAATAGCATTAAAGACCACCCAACACCCATTCTTGGCGTGCTCTTGAGCCTTACCAACCAAAAACTGAAGAGAAAAACCCGGAACCCCTCGCCACGCAGTCATCAATAAGTCAGAAGCATTCATATGCAGGGCTTTGGCTAAATCCTCCAAATTGGGCTCAACGGCTGAGTGAATAAAAGGAACTGCATTCTGAACTGGCAACTCAGTAAACTCTACATACTCCTCCATGGTGGGCCCCAAGATAAAATCCGCAAACGTAAAACATCTCAAAGCCGGGTCATAGAATTGCATTAAGGTGTACAGCCCATTCAATTCATCATCAGCGGACCTGCGAACTAAACCCAACAACCGTCCGTAACTCTGCCTGAAGCTTCTACGGACATCCTCATCTGCAAGAGAAATCAGACCCAGGAGTGGAGTAATATCGGGGGTAGGTAGCTTATACGCAACGGTCATCCTCAAACCAGCCATGATCAAATACTCAGGAGTCCAGACACTAGAACCGGGGGAATGCAAATGCACCTGCAGCACAGACACACGTTAGTAGGATGCCATGATGATGAGTATGCAAACAATGCAATGCAAGTGACATGCAACAGGGACCAAATGCCGTAGCTGAATAGCTTGAACCATATCAAGAAGTCTCAGATAGACTCTTTAGAAGTCCTCAAACCCTGGTCTCGAATAGACCTATAACAAAGCTCCAACAACAGTCTCTGAAAGACCTCAAACCATAACTCAGACTGGTCTCTGGTAGACCTCAAATCATATCTCGAGATGGTCTCCGACAGACCTCAGAACTATCCAACTGGTCTCTGACAGACCTCATAACACATCTCCAAATGGTCTCTGACAGACCTCATAACTCTCCATAAATACCCAGGATCTCTGATCAAGAAATAACCGGTATCTGAAGGTCTAGTTACCTGCGTAACCCCAAACCCTCTCACAGGTGGATGTCCTAGTAACTGACAAAGGTATGGCATCCTATGCGGTCGTCGGCGTCACAGACTTTCAGGGTTGACGATACGATTCCCAGAAGGAGTGGCATCATCAAATCCTGAAGAGGCCTCACTTAGCCAACTTCCAAATGATCGGTCCCCAGAGTCGACAATCCAACTAACCAGCAACCCAAGCCACCCAAAGGGCGGGACAGGAGGCCAACCAGAAGAACCTTGTCTGAGCGTAGATTTCGCGGGACACTAGGACATGCAAAGCACGTGCGCGCCCACTAATCTCTACTCTAAGTCTAAGGTGCACTCAAGCCCAGGTCCGGCTTCTCACTCAATATCAGAACACCCGTCACACCCCAATACAGCAATAATAATCAATATATATAATGCTGAAAATAAAGGTCAGAAATATAAATCCATACAAAATCCATGACGGGAAAACAAGCGTTAGGATTGACTCTCTTAAGGGACGTTGGATCCCAAATGCATAAGAACTATCGCAGTCCTTAGCAGCCAGGGGACGCTGCCTCCCCAGCAGAGTCGCCAGCTCTCGCTACTGCGAAAATCGGCGCCGGCTAAACAGAAGAGTCGCCACCGTGCGTTATTTATCCCACGGGAGGGAAAGGAAACGCTCAGGGTAAACCTCGCACAACACGGGAAAGGTATGGTCATCGCAACCAAAACCTGGGTTCGGGAGTCAGTTACGCAAGGGGAAGGTATTAGCACCCCTCACGTCCGTCGTACTCGACGGGATCCACGCTTGTTTTCGGGTATGGATTGTTATTCTATCTAAACTATAGGTCAAGGGTTAAAAAGAAAAGAGAATGAAAATAAAATGACTCGGCAAAGTATCGCACTTTATGCCTACGTATTCCCGTCTGGAACGAGAAATCAGAGTCAACGTAGTTCGCCTACCTACGGGAAAGGAGGGGAAGGTTGCTCGCTAGGATATCGCATCCTATGCCTACGTACTCCCACACAGCATGGAAGATCAGAGCAAACGTAGTTCGGGCCACGTACGACACAAGTCTGTCTTGGTTGATTTTATTCCTTCTGAAAAAGGTTTTCTGATTAGCAGTCCAAGCGGACAAAAATGATGTCTTGATGAGTTCACATTCTTTTACGGAAGAAGTGTCTTTTATTGTGTTTGAAATCTTTATGATGTTTTTCTGTTTGTTTTGAGAAAGAAGAGACAGAACTCTAACCTACAGTTGCAAAGGGAAACAAACTATCCTAATGTTATCATGCATGGGTTAAGACCTAGTGTCTATCATGCTCCTCTCTTACACAGAGAGAAACAGAGATCCTAAGGGAACAGACGGACACAGCAACAATATCAGATATATACAGTAATACGGTAAAATGCATGGATACAGCAATACAAGCGAGGCAAGGGAGTCCCACTCAACCTCGGACCTGGAAAACAATAGGCAAAAGTGAACAGGATTCACTTCCAACCCAATAGGGTAAACAGCAAACAATACAGTCCAGAAAACCAATCAATACATCAAGGAATGAAATACAGCAAAATAAACAGCCACAGCAGCTCTGCATCAATATCCATCTTCAAGTCATCTTCAATCAGCTACAAGCTTCAGTCAGCAGTCTCTATCTTCACAGTCTTCAAGCAAGGGCTTGGGTCACCAATCTTCAGTCTACAAGGGCTTTTCTTCAAGTCTTATCCTCCAAGCTGAGGGATCAATCACCAGAGTGGATGGGGTGTTAAGCAATTAGTTGACTACCAATGGTGGTAAACCAACTGCTACTAACACATAAGACATTTTCTCTCAAGAGTTCTATCCCTTAGAAAATAGCACCAAGCCTTCCAAAGGAAGGGGGTGAATGTCTCAGAGAGACCCTGTATCACAGAGAGGAATGGAGGCAGTCAAAACCTTCCATGTTTGAGAATCAAGCTTTCTACTCTAGAGCTCTGCCTAATTCCTAAACCCTAATCTCCTCAACAGCTGATGGCAACAATCTCCTCTCCAACTCAGGAATTTGGTCTTCTGTCCCTGGATCTCCAATGGCTTCATCATCATCAGTCTTCATCTCTCCCAATCTTCAGACAATCCCAATACCCACATATACAATCAATAATCCCCAGAGGGCACACCACACCAATCAGACAGATATAGACAGTATATTAATAGCAGTAGGGGAATCCTAGTGATTTCTAAGGGGATCTAATAACTACCCATAGCCCCTATAGTCCCATAGCTAAACTATTTAATCCCTAAGTCCTAAGGGAAATGAACTGATTCACCTAAGTTATCACTTAAAACCCTAATTTGTTCATGTTGTTTACCCCTAAACTAGTCACCTAAAACTAACTCCTAAAAAAATGAATTAAATTGTATTTACAAGTTTGATATCTAAACTAAACAACCTAAAAAGAATGGACAAAAAATATTAAAGCATTGGTTAGAACAAAAATTAACAAATTTATGCATGAAATGAAACTATTTAAAATGCTATTTATCTGGAAAATATGGGAAAAATATCAAATAAAAAATAAAATGCAATTTTTATTTTTTATAATTTTCTAGACTCTTTAAAGAAAAATATGCAAAAAGAACCATAAAAAAATAATGATTTTTCAATTTTATATGATTTTTATAAGGTGCATGAAAAAAATGAAAGAAATTAAAAAGAATTAAAAAAAGAAATAAATGGGGGGGTGAGAATAGCAGGGCCAAACAGTTCAAGTTAGTGGGCTTCACACGCGTGGGGGTGTCAATAGCATCTGAGCCCATTTCCCTCTACTAAATGAAACGGTGCGTTTCATTATTTGAAATCTCCCTCCGTTTTGAACTTTTAATCGCGTCCGTTGGATTTAAAACCGAGTCAAAGGTCAAAGTGTGATCGTGTGGCCCAGGGGTTGTCTTCAACCTCCAGCAAACCCTAGGTCCTAAAACTTCATCACCATGCGCAAATTTCCAGCTCTCTGTTCTCCCTCCATGCACCACGAAATCACACGATTCCAAAAGCAATTTTGCTCTAATTTCTTCCCTCTACACAACCATAACAATAATTCTTTCTAGAACTCAACATATAATTGAACCCGATGAGGATAACAGTTGGTTCTACCATGATCACCTGGTATCCATTGCTTCAATTCTTGCTCAATTCTATCCTAACATAATCTACATCACACACTGATCATTTCAAGCTATTAACCTATGATTATCGTGCTTTAATCTAAGAGTTATAAGCCTTAACAGAATTGGTACATCATGCTCAAACTCCATGAAACTTCTCCAAAATCATCTCAATCAATCCTCTATCCTATCTTAACCATTCTACCCTATCAAAACCCTAAGATTCTAACTAAATCATGCAATACGAAGAGAAAACAAACCTGGTGCAATTGGTGAAAACAGGTATGCAACTCTGTGAATTTGGTGCTTGCAGTGATTGAAACTTGCTCAGTAACCTTGATGATGAATTCTGTATGCAGTGATTAGTGTGTAAACCTCCTAAATCTTGTCCTTGAGAAGTTCTTGCAATTTGGATGGTTGTCTTGAATAGCGCAATTCTTCCTCCAATTCTACCAATCTTGATGTGGATTATGGTGTTTGAATGATGATGATGAAGATTCAATCAAAAGATATGAGGATTGATGGAGATTTGGGAGAGTTTGTGAAGCTTATGCAAAAATGAGAAAGTGTGTAAAACTTGAGGTTTTGAACAAATGGAATCACCAACCATGGCATGAACTATCTCTTATCAATATATAGGTGAGGTTAGAACCTCCTAGAAACTTGGAGAAGTTTCCCTTGCATTCTTTCCCTTGAATTTGGTTTATGTACCTTCCATTGCAAGCAACCATGGATAACTCTTAAAACATGAACTAAGCTCAAAATTCTACTTTATCCAATGTCTTTAAAATGATCTTTCCATTCAAAATGACCTATAATTTTGCTTCATTTGGCCAAGATATGAAAAATCTCATTTTTAAGGCCATTTTTATTCATTAAATCCAACAATTTTGAAACCTTGTGTTATGAATCTTTCCAATATCTCATGGTCACTTTTCTAGACTCAAAATGTCATTTGGAACAAGTTTGATGTTGTAAAGTTTTCCATTTGAAGCTTCCTTGTATGAGTTTTGGGTATAGGTTAAAATGACCTGTAATTCACAAATGACCAAAATACCCTTTGCTTGCCAAGACCATAAGTAGAGTTCCACACATCCTATGAAGGCATACTATACCATTATAGAAAGATAAGACAATGAAGAACAACTCTTATGTTGACCATAAATTCATTTGAAATCTCCTTGAGGGGTAAAAATAGCTTGGAAGTCAAGTCACTTTCACAGACAAAATTTCAGATACCCTAGATGACCTGTAACTTGCAAGGACCATAACTTGAGTTCTATAAATCTCCTTGATGTCTTCCACCACTCAAATTAAAGGTCTTGAGATCCTCTACAAGTTCCATGTTGGCCAAGGATCCATTTGAAGCCTGCATTTTGACTTATCTTGCTTGGAAATTTGACCTAAATTAGGGGATTTTACACAGAAACCCTAACTTAGAAACTCCTCTTCTCCTTGATTTCTTCTTAGCATATCACCATATCTTTATTCTCCATGTCAAATGATGAACCCTACATCTCTTCAATAGCTCTCACTGCCTCTCCAACAATCCTTTGACCTAGGGTTGACCCAGGGTTGACCCAGATGAAACCCTAATTGACTGTCTTCAACTGCAATCCTTGTGATCACACCAAGGACTTGCCTACTTCTTCCAATGACCTTCTAAGTCTCCCATGATGTCTAGATACTCCTCATGCCTTCAATTCACAGCTCATACTTTCCTTGATGATCCCCAAATACCCTCAGCCAGGAGATAGATGAACTGCTTGACCCACTGACTTGATAGCTTCCCAATTCTTTCTGATGACTTGAATGAGATTGAATTTGAATAATGACCTCCTGATAGGCCTCTAGAGATGATAATAATGATTGGTCCCTTGTTGGATGACTTGCTATGCTTATGTTATGCAGATGGTTAGGCTATGTACATGACTCTATATGCAAATGCTAATGATATTGAAACATAAACCAAGTGAACAAGGTTGAGCAAATTTTAGGGTGCAACAGTAACAACCGAGAATTTCCCCAAGTATCTTTGATCGGGGCAACAACGGTCTCAGCGACTATATCAGAACCAATGCCATCTATGAAAAGTTCGATGTTCACGCAATTGATTACCCATAGTAAGCCCATTCTAAATTATACTGGGCCAATGGGCCCTCCAATAAATCCTCCACCAGTGGGGATTTCTTTGAATAAGCCCTTCATGCCCCCAAGTTTCTCTATGCCTTTTGGTAATCGAGATCAACCATATGGAATGCCAACATCTATGATGGAGAATTTGCATAACACCGCATCAACATTCTCAGAACTTTTAGTGAACGTTACTTCATCATTACGAGGATCAGGGTCTGGGATAAACATGGGTCGAAATAGCCAACCTTTAGGAATGGGTTATTCCACTCAAATGCCAAACTTGACCGATAATTCTGCAGCAGTTATTAGGCAACAAATGGATGAGAGTAACCACGAAATGATCCAAATGTTGGCCCAAACAATGGGGATGATTCTTAATCCCTTAATACAAAGCACCACTCAATCCAACCAACAAGTGACGACATAGGTGACATGCCTTGAAGATTTCTTTGGAGTGCCACAACCTCCTAGACATCCACAAAGAGAAGACATATTGGCAAATTAGGGAATAGCCTTCAAAGAAGATCCCACAATTAATCAGGTTTAACAAAACCAAAGAGATCTGCCCCCATGTAAATCTAGTCGATGTAAGAGTGGCACTCGAACAACCTACAGTCAAAATTCCCAGATCCCAACCTCAATTTCCCATCCAGGAGAGACCTAGGATAGTAATGGTGAATAAGGACCAAAATGTTGATAACATTGTACAACATACTCGACATGATGATATGGTCGCGGATAGCAATCTAGCAGCCACGGTCGAAAGGATAATGGCGCGAAATAGAGTAGACTTTGGTCTTTAGAGACCAAACTATACTTCACCATTACCAGAGTATATTTTACAATCAGACTTACCCCTAGATGGAAAGTTCCTAAGTTCACTAAGTTTTCTGGGGATACTGATGAATCCATTGTAGAACATGTGGCTAGATATTTGATAGAGGCTGGAGAGATTTTGAATAATGAAAATCTTAGGATACAATATTTCCCAAGTTCTCTCACCAAAAATGCTTTGACATGGTTCACAACCTTGCCACCAAATTCGATCCATCACTGAACCCAGTTAGAAAGGTTGTTCCATGAATAGTTTTATATAGGACAAATCAAGATTAGCTTGAAGGAATTGGCCAGTATCAAACAAACGTTGACTGAGCCAATAGATGATTATTTGAACAAATTTTGTTTACTTAAGGCCAGGTGTTTTACATAAGTGCCAGAGCACGAATTGGTCGAAATGGCCGCTGGAGGTCTAGATTATTCTATTAGGAAGAAACTAGATACACAGTACCTAAGAGATATGGTCCAACTGGCTGACAGGGTTCGACAATTAGAACACTTAAAAGAGGAGAAGGCTAGGGCAAATAAAAACAAAAGGGTACCCTATGTCGAATTTAATGAAGATGATGAGGTACATTATAATGAGCCTTTAAACTTCAATGAAAGTGAGATCGATCTTGCTGAATTAAAGTAGGGGCCCCCTTATTCATGTAAGGTCTTAGCTCCCTCAAACGGCAAGAATCTGCTCGAACCTGGTAAAAACGATAGGTTCCCTAAGAGAACTTACACCTTCGACGTCACCAAATGTGATGAAAATTTTGACTTATTAGTCAAGAATTGTCAAATGATAGTGCCTCCCGGTGCTAAAATGCCTCCTTTAGAAAAAAGGGAGAAAAGAGGGTTTTGTAAGAATCATAACTTTTTGGGTCATAAAACATCTCAATGTTTTATTTTTAGGGATCTTGTTCAAAATGCCATCAACGACGAGAGATTAAGGTTCGGTGAGAAACCCAAGACTCAAATGAAGGTCGAGGCTGACCCTTCACAGGTGGCTGATGCCCATTTCATTGAACCTGTTGTTGTTAATATGATCAAAGTTACTGATGATTTTGCTCACAATGTTAACATGGTCGAAGTCACCAATGACTTCGTCAATGATTTTGTCATGGTTAAGATTACTGAAGATCTTGACGAGAAAATAATGAAAGATTGCTTATGTGGGGTTACTGATGGCCTCACTAAAGGAGTCATCGAAGGCACTAATAACGAAGCTGCTGAAGGTTTCGATACAACTAGAATCACTGAGGATTCCAATTTGGTAATGGTGACGAAGGAGACCGCTGACAGTTTCGTGAGGATGGACAAGGCTACTGATGGCCTTACAATGGAATTTCAAATTTCGGACATTGTCAAGGATGTCGCTATGAACATTAACATGGTCGAGGTTTCATAAGAAAATTCGATGGAAACTGAAGAACAGCGATGTCAAGAGGAATATAACAAGATAGCCTTCCCAAAGGAAGAGGAGGGTATGATCAATTTCTTGCATAGATGTCAGAAGAAAAATTTGGAGGTCATGCTCTGTCCAAGGTTTAGCGTCATATTTGGAAAAAAAAGCGGCCCAAAACATTGAGGGGGTTCAATTGGCAAAGGCCAAAAGGAACAGGAACGACATTGGTAGCCACCAAGCCTTCAACATGAAAGGGCCATACAGGGGGAAGGATCAAGTGAAGCAGGGAGGAAAGTGAGTGAAGCCAGTTGAAAATAGAGAGCAATGCCAACGAAAGTGGCAGAACTTCAAGGTCGATAGGGGTTTATCAATGGGGTACCGTAGAGAGTTCCAGACTTCCAAGAAATCAGCCTATATCTCTGAGAACTACAAAGGTAAAAATACAATAACCAAACTCAATGGAGAAGAGAACAAAGGAGAAGGAAGGCTGAAAGAGAAGGAAGAGAAGATCAGCAAGTTGAATCAAGCACCAATGTGCCTAATCGAAAGGTTGAGAAAAAATAATTGAAAACCGTCGAAAAGAAGCCTGTAGAGGGGAAGACATTTCCTACTCAAGAAGACAAGGCTAAAAAGGAGCAGGAGCATTTAGAGGCTGAAGACGAGATGCTCACTGATGACTTTGAAACAAACTCAGAGTCATCTTTAGACATTATGGTTAATGTGATATATGTACTACCACGGGAGTTCAACCAAGTTACTACGATCGAAGAGTTGGAGGATAATACTGAAATAGAGATGGCTACTCACAAGCCAGTTTGTTATTATGTTATGAACAACGATTGCATGGAGGAGCAAAATGCGTTCTTCGAGCTACTGGACGAGGCTATGAAAATTTATTTAAAGCCTCTCTTTATCACGGGAAAAATCAAAGATGTACCAGTCAACAAGATCTTGGTGGATTACGGCGTATCAGTGAACCTGATGCCATATTTCATGCTAAGAAAAATAGGGAAGTTTGACACCGACACGAAGCCTCACAATATGGTGCTACCCAATTATTGGCACCACATTGGGGGTAATTCAAGTCGATTTGACAGTAGGAACCATTACCAAACCAACCATGTTTATGGTTTTGGAAATGAAAGCAAACTAAAATTTTTTGTTAGGACACGAACGAATTCATGGCATAAGATTCGTACCATCATCGATGCATCAGAGAATTACCATCTGGAGAATATATGGTATTGTGGAAAATATTGAAGCTAGTCAGAGTTATTTTATGGCTTCATTTAACCATGTCGGTAGGCACAGTTTTGATAAACATTTGGCTAGTATTGCTCCTTACAATCCATCCAGTTTCACATTTACTCCAGATGACAACGCATATTGCTATTTGTATTTACACCCCAGTAATGGTGTTCAGTGGGACCAAGAGGTTATGAGAGAAGATGACCTTGCATACATAGAGACATCTGGAATCGACCTAACAGGTTAGGGGAGCGAGTTTGGCGATGATGACTGAGTTGCCAGTGCTCAAAAGGATTGTGGCTTATATAGCTTAAAATAAATTAAAAACGACCTTGGAGGCTGAAGTAAAGTTCATAGTTGTTTAAGCTAAGAAGGAATCATATCAAGGAAGTCCTAGTAAGGACTTCAACCCAGAACCACGTTATAAGGTTCGAGATGAAGTGCAAGGCCAGAGGCTCGACGCCATTTACGATGACGAGCCTTTGGGGTTCGAGAAAGACCCGCTGGAAACCAACATCAAGATGCTAGCATAAGATACACTCGAAGAGATCGATTTAGTAGATGAGGGCATGAAGAGGCCAATGTATATTAGTGTCAATATCAACCCTCAACTCAAAGTTGAAGTGATCTAATTGCTAAAGGAGTTCAAAGACTGTTTTTCATGGGATTATGACGAGATGCCTGGTTTTGACAAAGAGCTGGTCGAACTAAAGTTGTCAATCAAGCATGGGAAGAAGCCCATCAAGTAGAATCCAAGGCAGTTTGCACCTGAGATTCTTCAGAAAATTAAAGAGGACGTCAAAAGACTTTTGTGCTGCAAATTCATTCGTACAGCCAAGTATGTCGAATGGCTTTCAAATATTGTGCTAGTTATTAAGAAAAATGGTACTTTGAGGGTTTGCAAAGATTTTAGAGAGTTAAACAATGCAACCACAAAGGATGAGTATTCAATGCCTATGGAGGAAATGCAAATCGACTCTATCGTAGGACACGAATACCTTAGTATGCTCGATGGATACTCAAGATATAGTTAGATATTTATTGTTGAAGATGATGTTTCAAAAACAACGTTTTGGTGTCCTGGGGCATTAGGCACTTATGAATGGGTGGTAATGCCTTTCGGCTTAAAAAAATTGGGGTAACATATCAAAGAGCAATGAATTCTATTTTTTATGACTTCATTGAGACTTTTATGCAAATTTACATTGATTATATAGTTGTAAAATCAATTTCTAGGAAAGGTCACATAGACCATCTTCGACAATCCTTTAAAAGGATGAGGAGACATGGTTTGAAAATGAATCCTCTCAAATGTTCTTTTTGTGTGCAGGCGGGGGATTTCTTAGGCTTTGTGCTCCATAAAAAGGGAATCGAAATAAACCAGAACAAGACCAAGGCCATAATGGAGGCGAAAGCGCCATCAGCAAAGAAGGAGTTGCAGTTATTGTTGGGAAAGATTAAATTCTTGAGAAGGTTCATCTCAAACCTTAGCGCAAAAACTCAAGCCTTCTCACCTCTGCTTCGACTCAAGAAAGAAGGCTTCAAATGAGGGCAAGCAATAAGAGGCTTTCGGAAAATTCAAGGAGTACTTGAGCCACCCTCCAATTCTAATTCCACCTTGTAAAAATAAAAGTATGAGGTTGTATATATCTACATCAGATAAGACTTTAGGGAGTATGTTAGCTCAAGAAGGTGATGATGGCATCGAAAAAGCCATTTATCATCTCAATAGGGTCTAGAACGATGCAAAAACTAGGTATAGCATAATCGAAAAACTATGCATGTGTTTGTATTTCTCATGTGTAAAACTTAAGCATTATATAAAACCTGTTGATGTTTTAGTTTCCTCACATTTTTATGTTATAAAGCATATGCTGTCGAAACCGATTTTCCATAGTTGAATTGGAAAATTGGCATTATCTTTAACTGAATATTCTTTAACTTATATGCCTTGAAAAGTTGTTAAGGGACAAGTAGTGGCATAATTTATAGTCGACCACTCTATAAATGAGGAATCTTTAAATTACGTTCAACTAGAACCTTGGAAGTTTTACTTCGACGGTTCGAGTCATAAAGACGGCACAAGCGTGGGTGTCTTGATCATTTCTCCCAACAATATTCCAACAAAATTCAAGTATAAAGTTGAAGGTCTCTGTTCGAATAATGAAGATGAATATGAGGCTCTTATAGCCGAACTTGAAATATTCTACAAATGTCAGAGGGAGAGTTGTATCGGCCAGAATATTTGTAGAAAATATTGAAGAAACTAGGCTCTATAGTCAAACTATGGCCATTCAGAGGTTGGGCTTTAGATCTTGTTGAAGAAATCTGACCAGCATCATTAAAAAGCCAAAGATACATCTTGGTCGGTGTTAACTACTTTACAAAATGGATTGAAGTTGTACCATTGGTGAGTATGGAACAAGAGGATGTGATCGAATTCATCAAGAATTACATCATTTATAGGTTTGGAATTCTAGAAACTATTACAACAGACCAAGGATCGGTGTTCACTGGTCGAAAGAAGCAAGAATTTGCTAAGGAAATGGGTTTTAATTTTAAACTATTAACATTTACACCCTATCATGCCCAAGCTAATGGCCAAGTCGAGGTAGCAAATAAGTTGGTCATTGGTTTAATTAAGAAACATGTAGGGAAGAAGCCTAGGAACTGGCATAAGACTTTAGACCAAGTCCTTTGGGCATGTCGAACATCTCCTAAGGAGGCCACTAATACGATTCCATTTCGATTGACATTTGCTTACGATGCAGTCTTACCGGTGAAAATCTATTTACAATCGACAAGAATTCAAAGACATCGTGAAATTCTATCGGTGACATGTTGGAATATGATGTTGGATGAATGAGTTGATTTAGACGAAGAGAGACTCAATGCTTTGGAGTTATTAAAAATAGAGAAAGAGAGAGTAGAAAAATCTTATAACAAGAAAGTTAAAGTTAAATTTTCTTTCCCGAAGATTCGGTTTGGAAAGTAATCCTTCCTATGGATCGAAAAGATAGGACTCTAGGAAAATGGTCCCCTAAATGGGAAGGTCTTTTTCAAATAATTAAAGTATTCTCTAATGGCGCATATGAGATTGAAGAGGTAAAGCAAAGATAAGAGGGTCTTGAGAGTGAATGGAAAGTATTTGAAGAAATACAAGCCTGTACTCCAAGAGATAAAGATAGCAAAAGAGTAATCATACATGAAATAAACGAAGCCAACATGGTAAATAAAAGGTTGCCAAAATGGCTATATCTGTTTCATCAAGCGAACCACAAGAGGCTCAAAATTATTACATGATAAATCCAGAGTCTTGGTAATAAAAAAGGGACCAGGATTAAAAGGGAAAAATGGCATTCATCTTGAGGTCCTTCGCCCTTAGAAGCTCTAACCGCTTGTCACATGCATATTTTGTCGACCTCAGCGTCTCTAACCTGCTTTCTAGTTTTTGGGCTTCGTCAACATATTTCAACCCAACATCAAGCTCTTCAGTGACCTTTAAGTTGTCGAATTTTAGAAGCTGAGTATTTTGTTTCTTGGATTTCGAGATTTTGATTTGTATTTCTTTTATCTGTTCCTCCCAAGAGGTGATATCTCGATTATTACCTTCGATCTCAGCCTTATTTTGTTCCTGAGCTTTCTCTAATTCCTTCATTCGATTAGTTGACTCAGAGGCGAAGTCCCACGCAGCTGCTGCAGAACCAGCCTTACTCTCAATCTCTTTCGAGACTTGCGATAATTATTGAAGATTAGCACTAGCTTGCTTAATCAATAAACCCAATTCCAAGATGATATTTGCAACTTCAGGAGAAGCAGTCTGAATGTCAACCTTTTTAAGGAGACCTTTCACCGCAACCAGAAAAGTAGAGTCAAATTCCAAAAGCAGAAATAGGTCACCCTTAAAAACCTTGTCCTTGATTTTTGAGAGTATCTCAGCTGCAAGATTAGTCGAGGACTGGCCTCCTGGCACCGAGGAACAAATAAGACTTCTCTCAGATGAGCTATCTCTAGAACTAAGCAGGGTCTTCAGATATTCGCGAGGATTGTTCTTCTTTAAAGCAGCTAGTTCTTCTGTGGAAAAGGCAGCAGTAGTTCTAGTCGAATATTTTATATTCGTTGGAATTGGGTCAGGAATTGGTTGTTAGTTGGTGTCATCTTGAGTTTCTTCATTCTCTTATTCATCTTCACTTTCGTCAGCCTCAGTGTTGCATTCTTCATCTTTAAACTCTTCAATAGGAGGCATATTTTAGTCGGGGAACAAGGAGTGACCCTCCACCTCTTCCATATTATCATCTTGATTTTGCAAGATAGCCTCCTGGTTTTCGACTCTAGGAAAGCCATCCTCATTTTCTTCTTCGACACGGATGCCAGTATGTTCCACCTCTATATCATCCCTGGCTGTTTTGGTCTGCGCTTCTTTTTCTAGGTTATCTTCGCACTCAGACCCACTAGTATGGGAATTTTGAGTTGTGGTTTTAGGCGAAAAAGTTTCACGTTGTTCCTCGACCATCTAATTGATCTCACTCATAGAGCTCTTTTAAGAATCCCTGGCAGAGGTAGGATGATATTTTGGTACGCCCTCACTATTGAAGATTGTGGCATTGGTCGATTTAGTGGTTGGTTGGGTGGTCACGCCTGCATCATCCTGAAAAGAATGGTCGATGAATATATATATATATATATATATATATATATATATATATATATATATATATATATATATATATATATATATATATATATATATATATATATATATATATATATATATATATATATATATATATATATATATATATATATATATATATATATATATATATATATATATATATATATATATATATATATATATATATATATATATATATATATATATATATATATATATATATATGTATATATACATATATATATATCTATATATATATATATATATGTATATATAGATATATATATACATATATATATATATATATATATATATATATATATATATATATATATATGTATATATATATATATATATGTATATATACATATATATATATATATATATGTATATATATATATATATATGTATATATACATATATATATATGTATATATATATATATATATATATATATATATATATATATATATATATATATATATATATATATATATATATGTATATATATATATATATATATATATATATATATATATATATATATATATATATATATATATATATATATATATATATATATATATATATATATATATATATATATATATATATATATATATATATATATATATATATATATATATATATATATATATATATATATATATATATATATATATATATATATATATATATATATATATATATATATATATATATATATATATATATATATATATATATATATATATATATATAAAGAAAGCAAAGCAAAAGTTTAAGAAGTAAGATGTATTACTTTGGGAGCATCAGCCCCAAGGCTGGAGTTGTCACTTTCAGGCTGATCTGCAGCCTTCTTTAACAAAGCCTCAAGAGTTGGCTCCACTATTGTGAAGGCAGTAGATCTTGTGGTTGAAACCTTCAAAAAAACAATTTTGTTGTTGGGCCAGAGCTTCAGCCATTTTGAGTTGTTTTCTTCTCTTTCTAAGAGGTTGCTTAGCAGTTGCGGACAGATCTTCACTGTTTGACTCAATGGTCGGGACTTCAATTTCTTTAGACTTTCTTTTTTGGGGAGTTGGAGGGGGTTTTCAAGCGCCCTGCAAAAAGAAATGTTAGAGATATAATGGAGCATATAGAAAGCGAAAAAATCAACAAGGGAGATAAAATACCTTTGTTGTTGTCGTCTTACTTTTTCCTTCTTCCTTCACTTTGATTAGCTTCTTGGCCGTCAGTCTTTTCGGGAGAATTTTCACGGCTAAAGTAAAACAGGAGCAATTATTACAAGTAAAAGATAATGGGTAATAGAAAATGTTTAGTCAAAATCTTTCCCATTCCACACCTTCATATATTTCGGATTCAATACGAACATCTTCGATCCCAATATGAAGATGACCTTTGAGACTGTCTAATGTATGCTTAGTCGCAACCACCTGCTAAGCACGGTTTTGTAATTCTTGTCAAAGGATTTTTATAAAGTCCCCACAGACAAACCAGTCTGGGAATGGATGGCTAAAAGCCACCCCAAAAAGTCAGCACTGAGTAGTCGAGGGAATTTAGGAGGATACATGTTAAAAGCCACTCCATAATGTTTCTTGGGAGAAACGTACGAAGGGATCTTTAAATTCTACATTTTCTTTAAAAAGATTATTTTAAAGTGACAGTTGCGTCGCAGACAGTTTGACTAATATCATCATGTCTAGAAGCAGTTTCAAAGTATTTCTGGAATGCTTGGATTTTCTTGATGTATGTCGAAGTACCTTTCTTGACTTTTTCCTGCACAGAGAGGAAAGCATTGTTAATATGACGGGTAAAAGAAGCCACATGAAAAAACTCTTCAGCACAATAGGCTTTCCACCACTCATCGAATTGTTGGGTGTAGAGGAAGCTCGTTTCGAAAGCAACAGGTAAGAGTTGTGTTCGACCAGCATGTCGAGCAATCTATTTGATGGTTGCAGATTCAGTATGGGATGCATTGTAAAGAAGGATGAGATTTTTCTTCTTATACAGGGGTTTAGGCAGAACTTGAACTAATCCAAATTGTCGAGCCACAAGATTGGGCTAATAAGCAATCAGGGTTACCAAGTTCTTTGAAAGATTAAACCTAAGGGTTAAAACTCTAGGAGTCAGGAAAGCTTCCCAGATTTCACTAGACTCCGCTTATTGGGCTTTTGTCGGAGCTGGTAATGGCCTAGTGAACCATTCAGGACCACATCTTCTTGCAGCAAAAGGTGTCATGTTCGGAGAAAATTCATAACGCTTGGTGAACATTATAATGTAACTAGTAAAAGCCTTTTGAATGGGCCGACCATCATCGTTAGAAGTTAATTTTTCTAATCGTGGTCCTTCGACCCTTCTGTTCTTCACCTCTTCAGCATCTTCATCGATCGGGTTTTTATGAGGAAGGCAAGCTTCGAGTGAGGCATTCAACCACAATTGAAGAAGCCAAAAAGGCCCAGAAAGGAGAAGGTTTCCTTTGTCCCATAGGTTTTTCAGTTGGGTGACACCTTCGCTCATGGATTCGTAAAGGCTAGCCAAGATTATTTCGCTTAAACACAAATTATGGCCGGAGTGGAGTTGGTTCGCCATGGTTAAAAACTTCTTGGCTACTTGAAGCGATCTCGAGCAAAAAACATAGCGGGATAACCATAATGCTAGGAAATCTATATGATCTACATCAGATACATCTTCGACATCTTTGTCATGATAATGTGCAATATGAGTCGAATACGCTGCCCTAGAAGTGGCAAAGTTGATGTTATCCTCAAACATATACCAGGGTCGTATATATTGCCTGTTGGTTTGAGCCCTGTGATAGCGGCTACGTCAAATAGGGAAGGGTTCATTATTCTACAAGGAAGATGGAGAGTGTAGTGGGTGCTATCACAAAAGTACAAAGAAGAGAGAAGCATGTTCGAGCAATAGTCCGGACCTACTTTCAACAACATGATTAAATTATAAATACCCATGTCTTTCCAAGTTTGGGATTTTATTTTCTCTAATTTTTCTAACCATCCTAAATAATCAGAAGGATCCTTAAAGGAGGGCTTGCCCAAAATACCCTAAATTTGTTCATATACCTAAGGTCAATGGCATCTTCAATCGAAGGAGTGCCTGGTTGGCAGGATTAGGGTCCTCATTACTAGCCCTAGGTTTTTTAGCATAACCTACGGGTTTGTACCTATGGTAAGTTGGGAAGACGTCATTAAGTTTACTAGGATCAGCATTTACATTAGATAAAGGACCAAATAAAACCAATGGCTTACCAGCAACAAAAATAGGAATAAGTACCTGGGATTCATAAATTTTTCTTTTCTCTTCAGCAAGCGGTTTAGGTAGGTACTGTTAATTTTCCATCATAGTTGGACCGTTGGTGGTGTCAAATGGAGGAAGTTCAGAAATCTTCTTAGGAGCCTTTAGAGGTTTAGCAAATTCCTTGGAAGCTTTGGTGACATCTTTGTTGGAACGGTTTGAGGAAGCCATTGTTGAGATAGAGCTAAACTGGTTTTTTTTAGGAGGAGAAGATTGTGAAGTTAAGGATTCAGAAAATGTAAAAAAGAGAAAAAGAAATGAAGAAGGGGTATTTATAAGGTTGGAAGCGGAAGCAGTTATGAAGCAACATTTATGGTTACAAGTGGGAGTGGGGCACGTGTTCTATCCTCCATCCTTGATGAAGCGGTGGCAGTTAATGCCTAGCCTCATGATCTCTTAGGGTCTAGGATACATGATGATGGCAAAGATTCTCACGTGGGGGTGAAGGGACGTTTCAGAAAAGGTAATCATGACCATGACGTCATAGGAATGCTATAGAAGCTAAATCTTTTATAGCAGTGACTCATCAGATATGTTGAATCACACATGGATCAATCAAGGCGTCGAATAAAGCTATCAAAAAATGTCTTTTTCTTCAGCTATCGAAAATTACATTTTTGGGGGGAAATTTGTTAGCTCCCAAATTCGTCTCCTAGTTTTAAATAATGAAACAATAAAGAGAATTACGTGAAATGGTGAAAGGGTTTCGACAAGGTTACAAGACTTGTTTATTTTAGTCGAAACTACCTTTTGCGTAAGGAGGATATGCTGAATAAGATGTGAAGAAAAATATTTTTAAATTCTTAGAAGGTGTTTCGACAGAAGATAATGATGTTGTTTCGATGTGTTATTTGAATTCAAATAAAGGAGGGAACTTTTTGTTCTTATCCAGATTCGTGAAGAAAGACACGTGGAGCTTTTCTAAGGAAATGAGACATGTCGAGCACCACTTGTTATTTGTTTGTAGGAAGACCGTTAGGGTCGGTTATTTTTTATCATTATAAATAGAAGGTATTAATGCTAGGATCGGGGTGTTCCAAATTTGTACAAAGTTTCTGAAATTACTCAAAGTATCCGCATGTAGAGAAAAAGAGTGTGTAGAAGAAAATGTATGTTTGATTACGCCATACTTTTTACACTTTAATGCAAATGTCATCTTTTCACTACAAAGTCTATCTTTTTATTATTCAAGTTATTTTTCAATGCATTTAATTGTCTTTGATAAAGTTTTTGCACTTTACTTTCTTTCAATTTCAAAGTTGATAGTTGTTAGATCATGGGTATCGTTGAAATATTCAGTATTTCTCAAACTTTAAATTGAGAATTACTAGCACATGTCTTAGGATTTGTGTGGTCGATCCTGTACATAACCCAATTCTTTTTCAATTGGAAAGACCATCGGTTGTTTACTAATTTTCAAGTAAACAATATGTCACACACACTCCATATTTAAAATTAAAATCTATAACATTACCTCATACAATTTTTTGGGATTGGTATTTGCGGCTCCAAAAGTTGACATGTTGATCAAGCCCAATACAAACATAGAGAAATGGAAAGGGATTTTGGTCCCAATATTCAAACTATGGCAAACATTCACCTAGCAAGTTGGTTGCACAGTTAAATCACACTACATTACCTAGAAAACTAATTGCACAACACAACCAAAGCATAATTTTTAGTTCATTGTTTCTTGAACCAGATTCAATGTATCAAACCTAATCAGATTCATTAAGTAGAATTTTCAAACTAAAACAACTATACGTTATGTGTATGGCGCGCACCTTGGACTTGATAACAGAGGCGCAAATCATAATAGTGGAACTCTCTCAGTGAAAGGAACGCTCAAATGATGTTCGCATAATTCTTCAGTATTCACATGTGTCTAAAACTTGCCGCAATCAAAGTCTGAAAAATAGGAACTAGGGTTCAATGGCGGTTTAATCCGATTAGATAATGAGACTAACATTTTTTGAATTTCAATTTAGTTCGTTTAAACCCCGCTCGAATCAGAATGACACCAGTTACTCAAATAACTGAACCGTGAGAATGTTAAGTGTTGACTCGTGGTTCAATAATAAACTGAATTGTTTGGCTCAATTCGGCTCAATTGTAAAAATATTGAATGTGATATGAAAACATAAGAGAAGAGCCAATCAGCTATGTAACTAATAAAGATTACTTTTAAAATAAAATATAAAAAATTATGGATAAATAAGTTTTTCTTCCCTTTAAATATAACGAATTTCGTTTTTAGTTTTTATAAAAAAAAAATTCAAAAAATAGTCCATTTAAAAATTTTCGTCTAAACAATTAGTCATTAATATCAAATGACACTAATAGATACTTATGTGGCAAGATATGTGGATTAAATAATTGTTTTTTTGACTAAGATGTTTTTCATTTATTTAGGTGGCAAGACAGGTGGATGCTTAGGTGGCTCTATGTTAATAGAAACCTTAATAATAAGGAAATCTCTAATTTTTTTCTTCACTCTCTTTAGTTTTCTCTGCCATACTTGTGGTCCCAAATTCAAAACTCCATTGAAGACGCACTGAAGTAGCACGTGGTCCCAACAACTTCGAATTTCATTACTTGTGGTCCCAACATTGAGGAAGTTTGTTTGAAATCTTAAGTTTGTTTGATGCGGACCCTATAACTTGCTATTGTGGCTTTATTCTGATTTGCTCAAGTTTTTTAATATTGTATGTCTGTTTTGTGCCCCACTTGCTTTGAACATCTAGGGTTTTGTTATGTTAGCTGTAAGTATATATAGTCTTTGACTATGAAATCAATGTCTCATTTACCCTCGTTCATATTTATTTGTAATGTACATGATATGGGATTATTTAAGTTGGTTTTTACACCAATGGTTCATTTGTAAAGGATGTTAGGCTAAGATATGATAGTGGGGATATTTATGCTTTAAGTGGGCAAAACTCTGATTTTGGTCCTTCTTTGAAATTTGTGACTTAATTAAAGGGATGGACTTATCCTTTAAAATTGATGATGTGAAATTGTGGTGGAAGCCTAGAGATGGTTCTCTTGAAAAGGATCCAAAATCCTTTGCATCAAGATAGTTGCATTTCACTAAGATTGTTCATCAGAACATCACACTTAGAGTAAAAGAGGAATGCATGCTTACACCATTTATGTTTGGGTATAACATTTAGCCATTCAAAAACATTTAAATTCACCTCCTTAATTGGTGAAGAAGATTACCTTAAATAACCATGTATCTTGTATATTATACTTAGGGTCAAATTTGTACAACTTAAGTCAAATACGGTATACACATACACAGTGAAAGTACAATCAATATTATGCAGTATAAATACACTAAAAAGTCAACAAAAAATTACCAACATTAAATAATCAAAACCTCAATTACTACATAAACGTGATGGATCCTTAAACCCTAAACTAATACTTAACACAAAAATAACAAATTTAGTAAACAAGTGGACAAACCTAAACTGCAGTGTGAAGGACCACAACAGAAGTGCGGACCACCACAAGCTTTCAGTAAACTAAATGGGGACCCCACAACAACAAAGCAACATTTTTTCCATTTTCTTCGTAAATGAATTAAAACGGGGAAGAACTAAATCAGTGTTTAAAATATAAATGAGCCAAAAATGCAGCAAAGCTAGAAGACCATTCTTGAGTTCGTAGGGTTTCAAATAGTAGAAGATTAATCAAATGGTGTAGAGTTTCTAACGTTTGGTGTTCTAACTTAATTAAAATATTTTTAATTTCAAAAAACTATTTTTAATTCCATGTAGGCCAAGTCATTACCCGCCAAACTGTAAATATTATGCCACGTTGCCACATCAACCTCCATTAGTGAAAACTAACTGAATGACCAAATTTATGGACGAAAAACATTTAGAGGGTCATTAGTAAAAGTAAATTTTCATAGAGATTAAAATTGAATGATAGTCTACTTATAGGAATTAAAAATATATTTAATTCATCCAAGAGCACTTGATTGAGATGGTAGAGTCTCTTTCAACTTAACTCGACATTCTAATCCCGAATTTAGCCTAACAGTGTTAAATCTCTTAAAAGAGAGTTCTACTGTCTATTATGACCCTCCCTATCTCGAGAGTCCGTCTTTGCAGTTAAACGCAAAGAATACCTGATTTATAAAAAAAATATATATATTTAACTCTAATAATAGTAATAGTAATAATAAATAATTTTTTTTTATAAAATTGTTTATTTAATTATTTATTATTCATTTTTCATCTATTTAATTACTTTCTATAATAGGATAATTTATACTAATGTTTGAAATATCTAGGTATATAAGTATTGCAAGTTGAGGTCGGCAGCGTAATGAGGGATGCAATTGAAGAGTTGTAATCAACGCTTTATCTATCCCTATCCAACTACTCGTCTTGTTGCGGCACTGACCCCAAAAGCATGTGTCTATTTTTCTCAATGAAATGATAATGATATCCTTCTTTTTCTTTTCATCTTATTTCTAGAGGCCAAGCAAGCAAAGTCACGAATATTATTTCATTCCCCCCAACGGACGTTTGCTAGTTCCTTTCTTTCATAAATTGGAATTGTGCTTTTCTATTCATGTTGACAATCTCTGCCTCCATCCATCTGCCTACATATTCAATTTATTTATTCTATTATGACTCTTTTAAAATAATTAAATTATCAATTTCAATCTATAATATAATATAGTTTAATTATTATCACTTTCATCACTTTTCTAATACATGTAAAAACTCTATTTTTTCTTTATAATTATTACACTTTTTAAATATTATAAAATAATCATCTAAATTATTTATTATGGAATAGAAACAAGATAATTATTCATTTTATATGAGTCCCTCTTACATATTCAATCTCAATGTGTTTTCTACTCTCTCTCTCTATCTCACAATAAATGTAGACTATTTTACAAAAATTAAAAAAAACTAATTTTTTTAAATATGTGTGAAATAATCATTCGCGTGACTCATTATGAGACGGAAGGAAAACAATTATTCATTCTATATGAATCTCTCTTATGTATTCAACACCAACTTGTTTCCTATTCCCTCCATTTTATGATGAGTGTTGACTATTTCACAAAAATTAAAAAATAAAAAATAAAAGAGAAAATAATATTTTTACTAAAATATTGCTTGTTAAGTATTTAAAATAATAAAAATAACATCAATTAGATGGTAGACTTGAAAAATGTGCATTAAAAATTAAAATTAATCATTCACATGAAGAAAAAAAATTTCAAGTGAATCACTATATTTTTAAAAATTGAATAGATTTTCATATAAACTTTAATTAAGAATATATATATATATATATATATATATATATATATATATATATATATATATATATATATATATATATATATATATATATATATATATATATATATATATATATATATATATATATATATATATATATATATATATATAATTTTTCACATTCAAAATTTTTGAAATGAGGAAATGGGATATGCATTGTAGAATAATTTTACAATGTCAATCAATCACCATCATGTATTCTGCCATATTATATTGTAAATTTTAGGTTAATCATATAATATAAAAATTTAATAAATTTTTATTAAATAATAATATAAAATTATTTTATAATGCATGCCAAATATATTTTTCTTAAATTTAACTTTTGAATGCTCATTTTTACATATTTAAATTATTACTGTCAGTTGGATCTTATATTTATGAATAATTTGTAATTCAATTCTTAAACTAAATAACTTTCAAATCCAATTACTGAATTTTCAATAATTTATAATCGAATCTCAAAACTAAAAACCCTAATAATAGCATTTAAAAAAAGTAAAAAAAAAGAAAAAAGGCTAATAACAAATCATATCATCTATAGAAGTATAATAGCATGGGCCAGTGGTTTTCAAAATAAAAATAATAACTTTTAATATATTTTTGATAAAAGAGATTAAAAATATTTTTGAAATTTTAAATAAAAAACAATGTAAATAATTTATCATAAAAATTATTTTAATTATATTATTTTTGGTAAATATCAAAATTTATAAATAAAAAAAAATCAATTAAAATTGAAATTATTTAAAAAAAATGTAAAAATTAACTAAGAAATAACTACATATTATTATATTTTAATTTTTATATTTAAAAATAGAAATTGTTGAATATCCAAATTACTCTTTTGATTTATAAAATATGAGTTTTGATATATTTTGTTTTTCATTTTTAAAGAAGTTCTCGTAATAATTTTGAAAATTACAAAGAAAAATTACTTTTTTTTTCTAAATCTATATTATCTTTGAAATGAAGGAAATCAGTTAAATATATTACACATATTACACTTGTTAATAAATCATAGAACGAGAAAATATGAGAAATATTTTTCAGAACTCGGATATCCCTACCTTTAATGGTGAAAAAAATGTTCATATCATCTTCCAAATAACTTCAAACCACCGTCTTTGGTATCTTTTGATGGTAAAACTGACCCACTGGAGTATAGTATTGTGACCAATGATCATATGGCAATAGTAGGAGCTTCCGACTCTCTTAAGTGTAAACTCATGGTCGGTACCTTTAAAGAGGGAGCTCTGCGATGGTATATGAGTTTACCCATATTCTTGATTGTTAGCTACCAGAACCTAACTAAAAAGATGGTACAACACTTTTCAGCAAACAAACATAGAAAAATATTAACTCCCATTTTATTTAACGTCCGACAAGGGTACTCAGAATCTCTCAGAAAGTATTTGGAGAGGTTCAACATATAAACAATTAAGTGTCTCATCTAAATCAAGAAATGTTCGTGGGGGCATTTCAACATGGCCTTAAAGACGGGTAGTTCAACGAATCCTTAGCACAAAAACTAACATCCATCATGGATGAGGTTATTACCCGAGCAGAATGCTACATCAAATGGGAGGAGAGTAACATGGAAAAGAGATCTCGAGACGCCAAAGAAAAAGTACGAGCTAAAGAAGAGGGAGTCGGGCATAAGAAAGAGTATCCTAAGCCCAAATCTAAGGACTAGATGATGATGAGGCCATATCGGCGTCCGTTTTTAGAATCTCACAAAATTCAATAATGAACAAAATTTTCAAATTATGTACATAAACCAACTTCATCACTAAAATGAGATATAAACTGTTTAGACTCAAAGGGGTTAACGAATTCTCACTACTCACGGGTAAGTTACTTTTGGATATGGTTGTGCTCAATATAAATAAATGTCTTGATCATTTCTAATGCTTCCACAAAATCACAATAATCAAAAGATAAAGCATGAATCAAACGAATTAAACAAAGTTATCAGTCATCCTAACATAAAGTAAATAATAGAGGTTTCTTACAATTTGTGGCTTTTGGTCCTAAGTGAAACAAGCATTCAAATAAAGTTGCAAAATGAAACAAAAATACACATTTGCACAAAGCACAAAATTCTTAAATCATTTAACATTCTATAAAGCGGTACAATTTACCTTGTTTGCATTCATGCACTCATCATCCTATCATCACCATCCAGACTTGGGAGAATCTTCATTGGATACTTTTATACAAATATCAACCAATCTAGAATGAGTTCTCATCATTCATCCCTAAAAGAAACACTTGAGAAAACGTAAAAGGAAACAAGAATATATACAATATAAACAATTGTACAAAGCTGAAAAATATAGAAACTATTGCAATGCACTTTAATATCTAAACACCAATCCCCGGCAACGGCGCCATTTTGTTGAAGTATTAAAGCGGCAAGCAAAAATTAATTTAGTACCAAGTTTTATCGTCTCCACAGGGATCAGTGCAAGGAAAAGAACTTCGTTCAACGGTCTCTATATTTCTAAGCTTCTTGTGATAATTTGGTTAAAAGATTCACGTTACCATAAATAAAGACAAAAAATATAAAGATGGAAAATATAAAATAAAGACTGAAATATAAACAGAGCCTTGTTGAGATTGTATCTCATCAATTGATAGCACATACATTCTTCTGACCAATTAAACATAAATCAATCATTTGTCTAATATCCTCACGTATCACCCGCAACAGAAGTTATGTCTACCGCGGCGTTGAGAGAACAACCATATTGTCTCATTTGTGATGTCTCACGTAACTCAACAACACGAAACATTAAGAACTAATACTCACGCAAATGTTAAGCCTAAATTTATGTCTAGAGTTTAGAACCTAACAGGTATTCATCCTAGATCCAGATATGAAGAGTATATTTCTATAGCGGTTCAAATCAAAGATAAACAAGTAAACAAAGATGACACCCATATCAAATAAATGATTGCTTCATATTAAATACCGTGATCAAAATACGTACATACACTTAACCCTTTTTACATGTATTCAACTAATTTTTCAAATATATGTGAACAAGTTTCCCATCTCTATTATCACGCATGCTCCAAATACCGTATTGATACTACTCATGCTACTAATCAACGCAATAAAATAGAAGATACAAGTGAATATCATTTTACAAGACTATGTCAAAAATTTGCTCATTGATAGATGAATATCTAAGATCTAAGATTTGTAAAAGGTTTTATCAAAATCCACAAATAAGAAATTAAAAATAACATCAGTATTGAATCCAAACTAGTTCACAATACATATATTAGATGAAATACATAAGGTATCAAAATATTACGTCCAAACCAAACAAGAGATCGAAGCTACTTACTCGAAGATCAAGCTTCGATTTCCTTTAATTTTGGCTTCTCCCTCTTAGAGTTTTGTTTCTCTCTCTAAAAGTATGTTTAGAATGAGAAGAGATAAAAACGATATGAAAAATACAATAATATATAAAATATCTTCCAAGTGCCCTTTATATACAAGTTACAAAAAGTACCTATAAGTGACACCGTGTTAAGCGCCATCAAGAGCACGCTTAACGCGATCAGCTCAAAGGCGGAAATTTCCCAAAAAGCGCTCTAAGCACGGTTGGAGCGCACTAAGCGCGACCATAGACCCTTATCTACTGCCTTCATCTCAAAAGCACGCTGGAAAACACGCTCGGCGCGAGTTTCCGTCAAAATGTCGTGAAATTGACCTCCAAAGCCCTCTTCCATCATCCAAAGGCTCCAAGCATCACATCAAGCAAGAAAACTGATTCTTCTTCATTTCTTTGGCTTCTTCGTACACTCATTTATGTCTAAATCCCACACAATAACACACAAATCAAGGAATCCAAAGGTATTTGCAATATATTGAAGAATCATACAAGAACATGGAATAAATCCATTAAAACATGAGAAATAAGTTGAAAATTTCCAAGAAAGATAATTCAAAATAGGTCATATTTTGCACTTAACAACTCTCCCCAACTAGATTTTTGCTTGTCCTCAAGCAAAGTATGCCCCTCATAAAAACAAGAGAAATGTATTCAAACAAGAGGATTTTCTCAAGCATAAGATTCAACCAAGAAAAGATTAACCGTTCAAATTCAAAGAAGAGAAATTTGCTCAAATAAGAGGATTTGGTCAAGCAGGCAAATACGCACAAGCAACGTTTACCACTCAATAGAATTGAACAATAACAAAGAATTTAGTTCTTAAACAAATATCATGCAATACTTCAAATAACAATTAAATTCTCATACTTGAATTACTTTAACACTCCTCTTCAAAATAAGAATGAAGAATTTAACGCGTTTGCAACCGCGGAGAAATTTCACTCAGATGACAAACAATGCTAATAACAATCCAATTCATACATTCATCTAACAATAAAAAATGAAAGCATGGAAGCAAGAGATCACTAAGGACTTTGAAGGTTGTAAATTGGTCGGGTTTACAACAAAGAGTCATTTCTAAAGGCCATTGAATCAAAATTATCGATGCAAAAGAAACATTCACTATACATGGTATTTACACATCCTAACTTCAGTCACTGTTTTCTTTCCTCTATTGCAAACCTTATCAAACTTCCTTTTCACAATTATTTCATTCACTATTTTTCTTTTTCAAACAAGCATTCTTTTTCTTTTGTTTTTCATATTCATATTCACACTTTTTCTTTTCATGCTTGCTTGAAATTTTTCAAAAGTTTTAGCAACCTACCATTCTTCTTTTTCCTTCTCCCCAACTTGAATTCAACCAAATCTCAAGTTAATGTTCTTTTGTATACAAGTTACAAAAAGTTCCCATAAGTGGCACCGCGCTAAGCGCCATCAGGAGGGCGCTTAACGCGATCAGCTCAAGGCGACAATTTCCCAGAAAGCGCGCTAAGCGTGGTCATGGATCCTTAGCTAATGCCTTCATCTCAAAAGCACACTGAAATTGCGCCGGTAAACGCACTCAGCGCGAGTTGCTGTCAAAATGTCGCGAAAATGATCTCCACAACCCTCTTCCATCATCAAAGGCTTCAAGCATCACTTCAGGCAAGAAAAATAATTCTTCTTCATTTCTTTGGCTTCCTTGTCCACTCCTTTGTGTCTTAATCATTGATGTTTAATGCTTAAATCCTGCATAATAACACAGGCATCAAGGAATCCAAAAGGATTTGCAATATGTTGAAGAATCACACAAGAACATGGAATAAATCCATTAAAACATGAGAAATGAGTTGAAAAATATCAAGAAAGATAGTTCAAAATAGGTCATATTTTGCACTTAACACTGGGATTATCAAGTTCCAAATAACTTCAAACCACCATAATTGGTATCTTTTGATGGTAAAATTGACCCACTAGAGCATACTATTGCGATCAATAACCATATGGTAATAGTAGGGGGCTTATGACTCCTTTAAGTGTAAACTCATGGTCGGTACCTTTAAAGAGGGAGCTCTATGATGGTATATGAGCTTACCCGTATTCTCGATCGTTAGCTACCAAAACCTAACTAAAAAGATGGTACAACACCTTTCAACAAACAAACATAGAAAAATTTTAACTACCGTTTTATTTAACGTCCGACAAGGGTACTCAGGATCTCTCAAAGAGTATTTGAAGAGGTTCAATGTAGAAACAATTAAGTGTCTCATCTGAATCAGGAAATTTCCGTGGGGGCATTTCAACATGGCCTCAAGGAAGGATTGTTTAACGAATCCTTAGCACAAAAGTTAACATCCATCATGGATGAGGTTATTACCAGAGTGGAATGCTGCATCAAATGGGAGGAGAGTAACATGGAAAAGAGATCTTGAGACGCCAAAGAAAAAGTACGAGCTAAAGAAGAGGGAGTCGAGCATAAGAAGGAGTATCCTAAGCCTAAATCTAGGGACTGGATGACAATGAGGCCATCCTGGCGTCTGTTTGACAAAGAGGCCGAGTATACACCATTGAATTCCATACGGGAGGATATCTTGAGAGAAGTCTATCGTCTCAAATTACTTCCCATCTTGGGGCGTCTAAAAGAGGTCCACATTATGATGGAAAAAGATAAGAATGCATGGTGTGCGTACCACAAACTTTGTGGAAACCACACAGAGAATTTTCATCACCTAAAAATAGAACTCAAGATCTTAATTCAGAGAGGTTGACTATTGTTCTATGTAAAAGATGTCGGAGGGCATCCAGGAAAGAGAAGTCCTCCTCGGGAAGATACCAGCTTGGAAAACCCTCTGCAGAAGAAGGGGAAGAATACGGTTGAGGTCTATGAAGCCTGGGTGACTCGTCATACATTGAACACCATTTGTGGGGGATTCGCAGGAGGAGGAAAACCAATTCGGCCAGAAAAATATATGCTCGGATAGTGATGCATATCAAATAGAAGTCACTTTCAGAAAAAGATGAAAACTCGGTCGTAATCAAATTTTCTAGAAGAGAAGTCGAAGGAGTATTGACCCACGAGAACGACCCAATGGTAATTAAAGTGTAAATCTGGGACTGGAATGTGAAACGAGTCTTAGTAGATCCGAGAAGTTCAGCAGATGTTTTATATTGGGATGCACTCAAGGGGATGAATTTTGATATCATTGAGTTGTTACCTTTTAAAGGTACTTTGGTTGGATTCTCCTGAGAGCGTGTACATATTCTAGGGCATTTCCCATGATAGCGACTTTTGAAAGTGGAAACAACGTGAAAAATCTCAAGGTGAGGTACTTGATTGTCAACGCTGCATCCCTTTACAACATTATTATTGGTAGACCATCATTCAATGATTTGGAGGCAGTGTTATCTAGATTATACCTCACACTGAAATATCCTATCAAATATGGTCGAGTAGGAGTAGTAAAAGGTGATCAGGGGTTACATGGAAATTTTATAAAGACAACCTGAAGCTCAAAAAGAAAGCTCAAACTGATGAGATGATAAAATATGATCATTTAAAAGTGAACATAACTGATATTGATCCAAGAGAAGATCCGATCAAATATAATCTGACACCCATTGAGGATGTAAAGAAGGTACATATCGGTACCCAAGCATCCCAGACAACTCATATTGTTTCAAATTTGTCTCCGAAGGAGGAAGCCGAGATCATCAGAATATTAAGGGAGAACATATATCTTTTGCATGGAAACCAGATAACATGCCCAAAATCGACCCAAACATAGTTTTTCGCCATCTAGCACTTGATCCGACCATCAAGTTGGTGTCTTAGAGAAAACTGAAGGATGGTGAGGAGAAGAGAAGAGCGATAGAAAATGAAGTCGGAAAGCTCGTGAAGGTCGGGTTCATCCAGGAAATGAAATATCTGATCTGGTGGCTAATATAGTCATGGTAAAGAAGAAATCAGGAATGTGGCGAATGTGCATGTATTTCACTGACTTGAATAAGGCATATCCCAAAGATCCTTATCTACTTCCTCACATTGATTGAATCATCGATGGATATTTCGGTTTCCCTCTTCTCAGTTTCATGGATGCTTACTCAAGTTACAATCAGATACGAATGAATCCATTGGGTGCACCCAAAATGGCGTTTATGATGAACATGAATAATTATTATGAGGTGATGCCTTTTGGGCTCAAAAATGTGTGGGCTACCTACTAGAGACTAATGGATATGGTATTTGCTTTATAGATAGGGAGGAACCTAGAGGTATACGTTGATAAAAAAAACCGTAAGACTAGAAACATGTCAAAGATTTAGAAGAAACATTTGCGTCAATCAGAAGTTACAACATGAGGCGAAACCCAAACAAGTGTACTTTCAGAGTACAAGTCGGGAAATTCCTTGGGTTTATGTTGACCAGCCAGGGAATAAAAGCAAAACTAGATAAATGCCAAGCAATCATTGATATGAGAAGTCCATCAACAGTAAAAGAGGTACAACAGTTGACGGGATGTTTAGCCATTTTATCTTGCTTTTTGTCTTGTGCAGGGAATAAGTCGATCCATTTCTTCATTGCGGTGAAGAAATCAACAAAGTTCCAGTGGATAAAAGAGTGTGAAGATGTTTTTAAAGAAGTAAAACATTTTCTATCTTCACCTCTCATCCTGATACAACCGAAGGAGAATTAGCCTCTCATCCTGTACCTAGCCGTATCAGAAAATTCTATGAGTTCCATGTTAGTCCAGAAGATAAAGGAGGGAGAGAAGTTGGTATATTTTGTTAGTAAAGTGATAAAATGAGAGAAGTTGTGCTACCAGAATATTGAGCGTCTTGCGTTAGCAGTAGTGATTACATCCCAAAAGTTGAGATACTAATTCCAAGGACACCCTATTATTGTCAAAACCAATTACCATATTAAGCCGATCTTGAAGAAACCAAATTTGGTAGGAAGAATGGTGGTCTGGGAAGTAGAATTGTCAGAGTATGATATAAAGTTTGTACCTTGGAGTAACATTAAGTTTCAAGTGCTTGCCAATTTCCTGATTGAATTAAGTGCTCTGATTTCAGAAGAATCATCGTGCAAGTGGATTTTATTTGTGGATGGGTCCTCTAATCTAAAATAAAGTGGATTCGGGATAGTATTAGAGGGATGGGTGGCCTAGTCCTAGAATATTCTTTGTGTTTTAATTTTTAGGCTAAGAATAACCAGGAGGAGTACAAAGCTTTGATTTCAAGAATGAAGTTAGCAAAGAAGGTTGGAGTAACACATTTTCTTGTTCAAACTGACTGTTAGTTAATCGCCAACCAAGTCAATGGAGAGTTTCAGACAAAGGATCCATATTTGGTCAGATACTTGCAAGAAGATCTCAAGATGTCTCATATGTTTGAGAAATTTGAGATAAACCACATCCCCGGGGAGGAGAATGTCAGAGCCGACCTCTTAGCTCGATTAGAAAGAATCAAGGGTTCCGGTTTAAACAAGACAGTGATTCAAAAAACTATAGAAGCATCGAGTATGGAGGTTGAGGAAATTACGACATTAGATAATTCAAGGGGATGGATGGAATCTATCGTTCGATATTTGACCCAGAATAAGTTACCTGAAGAAGAGGTGGAAGTCATGAACATTAAAAGGATATCTGCTAGATACCTTATCATTGTTGATCATCTATACAATATGGGAAGGTTGGCTCCTATGTTGAGATGCATTTCAGAAGAGGATACAATGTTGGTCATGAAAGAAGTACATGAAGGGACATGTGTAAGTCACATCGTAACCTGGTGTGAGAAATGTCAAGTGTTCGCTCTCTTCATTCACTCTTCTACATAATTATTGCATTTGGTATTTTCACCATGGTCGTTTTATCAATGGGGGTCGGATATTCTGGTCCCATTTCCAATGGCAGTTGGACAATTACATTTCTTAATAGTAGCTACCACTTATCTCACTAAATTGGTGGAGGCAGAAGCAGTGGCGCGAATCACAGCGGAAAGAGTACGTTAATTCTACTAGAGAAACATAATATGTCGTTATGGCCTTCTTGGGGTTATTGTGTTATACAACAACATGCGATTTGCTAGTCCAGTGGTAGTAGAGTTTTGCAAATATTTGGGAATACAAAATTGATTTATTTTAGTGGAGCACCCTCAAGCAAATGGTCAAGTTGTAACGCCCGTTCATTTTAATTAAATTATTTATGAATTGTTGGTGTGCCTTTATGTGGAGGTGTGTCTGAGTGCGTTGGTGGATGCCCTTAGACTGTAAGAGTTATTTTAATAACGATTGGAGTTTAATAATAATATAATTAATAATGATGATAATTTAATAATAATAATAATAATAATAATAATTATTATTATTATTATTATTATTACTATTATTATTATTATTACTATTATTATTATTATTTGGAATATTAGTGGATGGAATGAGAGAAGGCAGTTATTAGAGAAGTTGTGGGAGAAAGAGGGTTATCACGATAAACTGCTCAGAAAACCAAAATTGAGGAAAAAGGTAGAAGAGAAGGAAAAAGGAACGTGACTGTGGAGAAAGTAAGAAGAAGAATTTTCCATCGGTGAAATTGGAAGAAAGTTGCATGAGAAAGTTGCAGGAGAGTTACCGCAGAACGGAACCAGAAAGCTTGGAATTGGCCTCTATTCAAGGTAAGGGTGGGGTTCAATTCTATAACCGTGGGTATGATCAATTTCATGTAGGGAATTGATTCATAGGTATAATTTCCGTCAATAGATAAATGTTAGGGACGATGTTTTTATGTAAGAATGAATATGTTATATACGATGCTCTAATGGTTTTCCCTAATGGGCGTCAAGATGGCCGAGTTGGTCTAAGGCGCCAGTTTCAGGTACTGGTCCAAAAAGGACAGTTACCTGGTTGTGATTGATTTGTAATTAATTATGTGAGAAGAAAGAAATATTAAAGATTAATGTTCCCGTAGTAACGTTACCGTAGTAATGTTCCCGTAAGTTGAAGAAAGAAATATTAAAGATTAATGTTCTCGTGGTAATGTTCCCGTAGTAATGTTCCCGTAGTGATGTCCCCGTAGTAACGTTACCGTAGTAATGTTCCCGTAGGTTGAGAAATATTAAAGGAATATTAAGGGTAAATGTTCCCGTAGGTTGATAAATATTAAGGGTTAATTTTTGTCTACGCCTGCATTAATGTTTATGTCGTTAGTTATGTAGTAATGTTGGGAATCGGCGCCGACACGCGCTAATTTCCCATTTGTTGAGAAAATGTTATTATAATATTTTCCTTGGATTACGTGGATAAGTTGTAGTTATATTACCCGTATGAAGGTATATGAAAATGTGTTGAGTTCTTAATTGTAGTAATGATGTTGTCAGTTGTTCTCTGACATGAAAATGCTGTTGAGTTCTCGATTGTAGAGACGAGGTTGCTTTTAACTGTTCTCTGCGAAAATGTGTTAGAGTCTTATTCGTAGGAACGATACTGTTGGTAGTTCTCTGATATGAACAGATTGAAATGGTGAGTCCATAATATATGCAAAATGTGATGTTTCTGTTATGGATAATTGGTTGTAGGCGTGATGCCTTGTTGCACGGTTGTTGCACAGTTGTTGTTGTTGTTGTGTTATAGTCCATAATAGTTGCATCTCATAGCATAGAATTTGGCCTGGATTGGCGACGGTTGTGCCTGTATTGGTGTTATTTGGAGTGTTGGCTCCTAGATGGGTTTGGGGTGTTGGCCCTGTCCCGAGTTTTGGAGTGTTGGCTCCTAGATGGGTTCGGGGTGTTGGCCCTGTCCCGAGTTTTGGAGTGTTGGCTCCTAGATGGGTTCGGGGTGTTGGCCCTGTCCCGAGTTCTGGAGTGTTGGCTCCTAGATGGGTTCGGGGTGTTGGCCCTGTCCCGAGTTTTGGAGCGTTGGCTCCTAAATGGTACCACATGCATATGCACAGTTGAGTCGCATTGATGAGTCACATTGTTGAGTTGTGTTGTTGAGTTGTTTTGATGAGTTGCTGAGATATGATGATAATTGTTGTGGTTATGAATAATGAATTGTTGCAGTTTAATTATTACTAATATTTATGCGAACTGCTGGAATTATAATGCTGTGATAATATTCTGACATGACTTTTATCATGCCTTATGTTATATTGTTGATATCTCACCCTTTATGCTGTATGTTACCTCCGTTAGTGGTAATTTGCAGGTAACTCGGAAGAAAGTGTAGCTTTATGTTTAAGGTCGTTGGTCGCTCTGATACGTAGCACTCTGGGGGGGATGAACGATTAATATTATTGTTTTAATTGAATTCCTTGTTGCTGAATTTTATTAAGTACTATGGCAAATAGATTGGTTGTTTCTGATAATGCCAAATGTTGCTTGGATGCATAGTTGGTTTAGCGAATTGATGCAAGATAATTACTTGCTGAATTTTAATGGAATTTAATTAGTACGAATCGTTGGAAGTGTATTATAACATGGCGTTTATGATTAAAATGTTAAACAAGTTACCGTTATTTGTTCATCTGAATTTTGTGCTACGTGTGTTAGTAAATGAGCTTTTGCAGGTGTATGTGTTTTGGTTAAGTGTAGAATGTGACACCTCTGCTGCGTCTGAGAATTTGGGAGCGTAACGGTCGTCACAGCTCCATGACGCTCGTCATGACCATGACGGTCGTGACATTCATGACGGTCGTCATGAGATTTTATTTGCTGCACTCTGAATTGTTTCTGTTGTTTATCTTATTTCCGCGATAGTTTAGAGTGGGGTGTTACAATTGGTATCAGAGCAGGTCGGTCCGTCCGGCCAAGTTGTCTAATGTTGTGTATTCCCTGGTATGCGACATGTGTGTGAAAATACTGTCGGTACATGTTTTGTTGTAGAACCTTTGTCTGCAGAAGTGAGAATGATTCAAGTGGGGGAGAAGCTTGTGCTTCTCCAGAATGCTGCAAGTGTGGAGTTGTAGCTCGGTGTGTGGTTGAACGCTCTTATAGTTTGGTAAAGATGGTCTGTACCCTATCATGATTTTCGACTGTCTATTGACAAATTGAGGAACTGATCACCCTTAATCTCTTGCTGATAGTGGGCGGAGTCATGTTAGATGGGATATGCGTGTCTTGCAAGCTTGGATGGCGTGAGCAGTGAATTGTCTTGAGTTAAGCTAAGTGCTTAAGAATGGTTTTTATGAGTCGGTGCAGGAGGGTGCTGAGGTGTTTAATTTTGATGAGAATTTTTGAATTATGATGAAAGTGGAGAAGTTGGCGGTTTACCAGTTAATTGTGATTGCCCGAAAACTTTCCTGGCGAGATAGTGATATACAACCAAGAAGTGAAGTGGAGTTGTGATCGACTTAGTTGCAGAAACTAATTCGATATTGAGAGCTCCATATTATATGTCTGTTGGATGGTCAAAGAACTAAATTGATTGAGTAGCTTTGAGACTTGTGTCTGGTGTGTGTGCTAAGGCCACAGAGTGTGAAATTGTTGTCGTACGTCGAATTCCGAGATCGCAGCTTTTTACGGAATCAATGTTTTTACGACGAAAGTTGGAATAGATTACGCCGTTGTGTCGGGTAATGTTAGACCGTGATCGAGTATGCTTGTTTTATCGAATTTGATGGATTTTTGTAAATTTTTGCATTTTTGGAGATTTGAGGATTTAAGATTCGGATTGAAATTGAAAGTCGTAGAATTCACGTTTGATGGTTCTAAACCACTAATATATGTTTGGTATGAATGAGTATGTGGTTGTTTCGAAGAAAATAATTGAATCAGTCGGATTTTCAGGCGAAAATGCTCAAACCCGTAGCAGCCTTTATGCAGAAAAATTCTGTTTTGGAGAAACTTCGAAAATTCATATCTCTTGATCCGTAAGTCGGTTTTAGTCCCCGTTCGAAGCGTTGGAAAGCTAACGAGATGCTCTTTATAGGAAATTTTCTTTTGAGGCCTGTACTTGGTTCAATTATAGCAGAAAATTGAAAATGTATCGTGTGTTGATTTTTGCCGAACCCGACAGGACCATTTGTTGTGTTTATGATGCCCTGTTGATATGCTAAGTGAAACTTCAGCGAGTTTTGGTTATGGTTTAAGGGAACTTGAAGTACATAAGAGGAATCATCTGATAAGTGATTTAGAGTTGGTTGCTGTTGTGGTTGTGCCGGAGTTGGAAGCTTCAATTAGTTAGTGCGAGACTTGAAATGTCTGGTGATCTCAAGAGCTTAAGGTATTTATTTGATTTGGAATAGTTGAATATGAGGCAGAGAAAATAATTGGGACTCCGGAATGGATTATGGTTTTGGATTGAATTACCATTCGGGGAAATCAAAACGTGGTAGCTTATGCATTGACTTGGAAATCCTTGCATATGTCGATGATGGTGGTGAAAAGAGTTAGGACGAATTGAGCAATTTTTGTGATATGAGTTTGGTTTGTGAAGAGACTTCTTATGAAGTTTAGCTTAGTATGTTGGACCTTACTAGTGGTATTCTTGACGAGATTCGATAAGGTCAGAATTCTGGTTTGAGTTGGTAGATTGGTTGAATCTGAGGAACTAAAGTCGAAGGGATGATTTTCAGATTAATGGAAATAGTATCATGAGATGTCGTGATAGAGTTTGTGTTCTAGATATTATTAAGTGGAATAAGAGTATTGAGGTAGATGGAGTATCCATCCCGGTGCTATAAAGATGTAACTGGATTTGAGGAAATTATTTTGAGGGTCATAGTTGAAGAGATAAGTGGTTGAGTTAGTATATGCTGGTTAGACTTGTTGGAAGTCGAAGAATAAAATTCAGAGACCGTTGGGTCCGATGCAACCGTTGAATATTCCAGAGTGGAGATCGGATAGTATTCCCATGGATTTGTTGTTGGGTTTTCCGAAGAACTTGAGGGATATGATTTTACTTGGGTGATTTTGGATAGAATAACTAATTTGGCTATTTTCCTAACAAGTGAGATTAATCATTCTATGTTGAAGCTAGCTGAGATTGTGCAAGAGACGACTGAAAAGATCCAAAGGATCCAAGAAAGACGTGCTTTGAGAGTTACGATAGTAACTGGTGTTGGTCGAGCTTGAGGTCTCGGGAGCACACTGTGTTTTGTGATCTGTATCAGGGTGGCGCAGCGGAAGCGTGAGAAAAATAGCAGGTTAGACTGTTTTACCGCTGTCACTCGTGGGAATTTACATGATGTGGTATGTGCCTAGGTTGAAGAAGTACATTAATTCGGATGGATGGTATACAAGTGAAAGGTAATTTGACTGTTGAGGCGTTGCTAGTTCGGGTGGATGAAAGAGAAGCAACTTCGAGGTGAAGAAATTGCTTTGGTGAAAGTGGTATGGTTGGTAGTTGTTTGATTGAGGTAATTTCGAGGACGAAATTCTTTTAAGTAGGGGAGAGTTGTAACGCCCGTTCATTTTAATTAAATTATTTATGAATTGTTGGTGTGCCTTTATGTGGAGGTGTGTCTGAGTGCGTTGGTGGATGCCCTTAGACTGTAAGAGTTATTTTAATAACGATTGGAGTTTAATAATAATATAATTAATAATGATGATAATTTAATAATAATAATAATAATAATAATTATTATTATTATTATTATTATTATTATTATTATTATTATTATTACTATTATTATTATTATTACTATTATTATTATTATTATTTGGAATATTAGTGGATGGAATGAGAGAAGGCAGTTATTAGAGAAGTTGTGGGAGAAAGAGGGTTATCACGATAAACTGCTCAGAAAACCAAAATTGAGGAAAAAGGTAGAAGAGAAGGAAAAAGGAACGTGACTGTGGAGAAAGTAAGAAGAAGAATTTTCCATCGGTGAAATTGGAAGAAAGTTGCATGAGAAAGTTGCAGGAGAGTTACCGCAGAACGGAACCAGAAAGCTTGGAATTGGCCTCTATTCAAGGTAAGGGTGGGGTTCAATTCTATAACCGTGGGTATGATCAATTTCATGTAGGGAATTGATTCATAGGTATAATTTCCGTCAATAGATAAATGTTAGGGACGATGTTTTTATGTAAGAATGAATATGTTATATACGATGCTCTAATGGTTTTCCCTAATGGGCGTCAAGATGGCCGAGTTGGTCTAAGGCGCCAGTTTCAGGTACTGGTCCAAAAAGGACAGTTACCTGGTTGTGATTGATTTGTAATTAATTATGTGAGAAGAAAGAAATATTAAAGATTAATGTTCCCGTAGTAACGTTACCGTAGTAATGTTCCCGTAAGTTGAAGAAAGAAATATTAAAGATTAATGTTCTCGTGGTAATGTTCCCGTAGTAATGTTCCCGTAGTGATGTCCCCGTAGTAACGTTACCGTAGTAATGTTCCCGTAGGTTGAGAAATATTAAAGGAATATTAAGGGTAAATGTTCCCGTAGGTTGATAAATATTAAGGGTTAATTTTTGTCTACGCCTGCATTAATGTTTATGTCGTTAGTTATGTAGTAATGTTGGGAATCGGCGCCGACACGCGCTAATTTCCCATTTGTTGAGAAAATGTTATTATAATATTTTCCTTGGATTACGTGGATAAGTTGTAGTTATATTACACGTATGAAGGTATATGAAAATGTGTTGAGTTCTTAATTGTAGTAATGATGTTGTCAGTTGTTCTCTGACATGAAAATGCTGTTGAGTTCTCGATTGTAGAGACGAGGTTGCTTTTAACTGTTCTCTGCGAAAATGTGTTAGAGTCTTATTCGTAGGAACGATACTGTTGGTAGTTCTCTGATATGAACAGATTGAAATGGTGAGTCCATAATATATGCAAAATGTGATGTTTCTGTTATGGATAATTGGTTGTAGGCGTGATGCCTTGTTGCACGGTTGTTGCACAGTTGTTGTTGTTGTTGTGTTATAGTCCATAATAGTTGCATCTCATAGCATAGAATTTGGCCTGGATTGGCGACGGTTGTGCCTGTATTGGTGTTATTTGGAGTGTTGGCTCCTAGATGGGTTCGGGGTGTTGGCCCTGTCCCGAGTTTTGGAATGTTGGCTCCTAGATGGGTTCGGGGTGTTGGCCCTGTCCCGAGTTTTGGAGTGTTGGCTCCTAGATGGGTTCGGGGTGTTGGCCCTGTCCCGAGTTCTGGAGTGTTGGCTCCTAGATGGGTTCGGGGTGTTGGCCCTGTCCCGAGTTTTGGAGTGTTGACTCCTAAATGGTACCACATGCATATGCACAGTTGAGTCGCATTGATGAGTCGCATTGTTGAGTTGTGTTGTTGAGTTGTTTTGATGAGTTGCTGAGATATGATGATAATTGTTGTGGTTATGAATAATGAATTGTTGCAGTTTAATTATTACTAATATTTATGCGAACTGCTGGAATTATAATGTTGTGATAATATTCTGACATGACTTTTATCATGCCTTATGTTATATTGTTGATATCTCACCCTTTATTCTGTATGTTACCTCCGTTGGTGGTAATTTGCAGGTAACTCGGAAGAAAGTGTAGCTTTATGTTTAAGGTCGTTGGTCGCTCTGATACGTAGCACTCTGGGGGGATGAACGATTAATGTTATTGTTTTAATTGAATTCCTTGTTGCTGAATTTTATTAAGTACTATGGCAAATAGATTGGTTGTTTCTGATAATGCCAAATGTTGCTTGGATGCATAGTTGGTTTAGCGAATTGATGCAAGATAATTACTTGCTGAATTTTAATGGAATTTAATTAGTACGAATCGTTGGAAGTGTATTATAACATGGCGTTTATGATTAAAATGTTAAACAAGTTACCGTTATTTGTTCATCTGAATTTTGTGCTACGTGTGTTAGTAAATGAGTTTTTGCAGGTGTATGTGTTTTGGTTAAGTGTAGAATGTGACACCTCTGCTGCGTCTGAGAATTTGGGAGCGTGACGGTCGTCACAGCTCCATGACGCTCGTCATGACCGTGACGGTCGTGACATCCATGACGGTCGTCATGAGATTTTATTTGCTGCACTCTGAATTGTTTCTGTTGTTTATCTTATTTCCGCGATAGTTTAGAGTGGGGTGTTACAGGTAGAGGCGGCAAACAAGATAATACTATCCAGGATGAAAAAGAAGTTGGATGAAGCTAAGGGGTTATGGGTCGAGTACCTGCTTGAAATCTTATGGTCTTACCATACTACACCCCATTCAACTACTCAAGAAACTAATTTATGGATGGTTAATGGAGTCGATGCAATGATACTGGTCGAAATCAACACTATGACTTGGAGGAGTTTTGCTTTTGATGAAAACACCAACTCAGATGGTCTGGATAATTCTGTAGATTTATTGGATGAAGTCATGGAAATAACCCACATAAGGGAGTTTGCAGCCAATCATAGAATTCCCAGGAGATTTAATATCAAAGTAAGGCAAATAGGATTTCACAAAGGAGATCTAGTGGTGAAGAGGGTGAATGACCCCAAGAAGAAAGACAAGCTAGCTATGAATCAGGAATGACCTTTTCGTATTCGTCAGAAGTTGAATAATGGGGCTTACAAGTTATAAAGTTTAAAGGGTGTTGAAATACCTAGGGCCTGTAATATAACCAGTCTTAAGTTTTATTTTAGCTATACTATGTAATAAACATCATAAATAAAAATTGTGAGAATGTACTCTTTTCCCTTGCAAGGGCAAATGTTTTTAATAAGGTACTCATAGTTAAAACAATTATATCATATAAAGTAGGTAAAGTGGTCCTAGGACATGATTTGGGATTAAGCCCGGAGTCGTTGGATTATCATCTGTAGGCCTAAGATTTAATATAATCGACTACGGTCGAGCAACATTAATAAGACCTTTGGCCTAACTGAAGTCCAAGCTACTTGAAGCCTCTGGCATAATCGGCTGCAGCCGGGAAACGTTAGTAAAACCTCTGGCCTAACTAAAGTCTGAGCTACTTGAAGCCTCTGGCCTAATCGGCAACGGTTGGGCAAAGTTAATAAAACCTCTAGCCTAATTGAAGTCCAAACTACTTGAAGCCTCTTGCATAATCGGCTGTGGTTGAGCAACATTAATAAAACCTCTGGCCTAACTGAAGCCCAAGATACTTAAATCCTCTAGCATAATCGGTTGTGGCCAAGTAACATTAATAAAACCTCTGGCCTAATTAAAGTCTAAGCGACTTGAAGCCTTTGGCATAATCAGTTGTGGTCGGGTTATGTTTAACCTCTGACCTAATGAAATCGTCTATGCTAACATAAAACTTATGGCCAGGTTATGTTTGATAAAATTTTCGGCCTATGAAGCCGACTAAGTAAGAAGAACCTATGTTCGGGACTCTAAGTCTTTGACTTAAATAATCGACCGCATAAAATAGAGGAACATGATCAAAACGTTATAATAAGTCATCAAACAAAAAAAGTATGGCCTACAAGTTTTTTATTGATCTATAAAAAACTAGATCAAAGCATGAAAGAGCAGGTCAGATCAAATCATTTGATTACAATACATAAACAGTCAAGATATTAGAAAACGATGAAATGCGTAGAAGGATAAGGAAATAACATTGTCATAAAAAGATCCCCCAAAAGGCTTAACCATCTGGCAGGGAAAGATAAAATATTGTTCAAGAAATACAATGTGCACATCACCATTGACGACCAACAACAAACTTAATCAAATTTATATTTCATGCTCGCCTCATTGAGCTTCAGATGTTATATTATCCACTGTCACGTCCTTCAAACTCTCTATCTTAGAAGAAGTTTCTTCCATATCAACCAATTGTTCGTCTACCACAACCTTAAATAAATCCATCCTTGACACGTCTAGGTCTGACGCGATGCATAAAGCTTGAGCTTTGGCTCTCTCAAAAGCTTCATCACCAGCGGAAATCATATCTACTTGGGAATCTTGTAAAGACTTATTTAAAGTCTCGTTAAGAGCTTGAGCCTGCTCTAGTTCTCGAGTCAAGCCGACATTTGCCACCTCCAGTTTCGAGCATTTGGTCACAGTAGTTTCCTTATGCTTAGTCATTTCCGATAGTTGGGGTTTTGACGTCTCCTTCTCTTTCTTCATTTTTGAAAGTTACTTGGTAAACTCCTCCACCTAGGTGGTATGGACCTTCAAGTCATACCTTAACTGGGTTATGTCTTTGTTAAGGCGAATCTCATTTTGTTCGTAAGCATCACCCACTTCAAATAAACACTGAGTCATGACAGAGCACCTTACCAAATAGGCCCCAAAATTTTGGGTCATCTGCTGAGCGCCTATTGATTTCACTTTCTCAATGTCTTCCATCATATTCAGGTGGTCATAAATATATCTCAAACCATCGAAGTTGTCGGACCAGAACTTGAATTCAGAACAGGGCTTAGTTAGATAAATACTACCTGGATCCTGCATCAAAGTAGTGATTGTCATGTCAGCTTGATTGACGTCGTCACTAATCAAGGTCTTCATTTCTTTGAAGAACCCGACTTTGAATTCCCTAGGGGAGTAACAGAGGTAGGTTAGGGCTCTGATACGACTGCGGTTAACTTAGTAACATCCATCTTCTTCCTTTTGAGGGTCCGGGTTTGAGTACCCGTCAAATCACCTTTAGAAGTAGATTGATCTTCACGCCTTGCCCTAGCTTCGACCATTAACTTCTTTTGTCCATAAAGTTTGAGATTTGTCATTTTTGTTCAAAATAAAAGATTAAAGCAGCAAATCAAGAAACATGTAGGTTAATAAGATCATGGTAAAATGTTAAATAAATACATAAGCATTGCCTAAGAAATTAGAAATTTGTTCTGAATCATCAGACATCTGTAATAAATCTTTATCTTTCACTACCCGGAAGGCACCCAAAACGGCCAAACACCGAATTTCCAGAGCATTCAACTTGTCATAATCAAAGTCAGAGACCTACAAGGGACTATCCGACTAGTAGATCGGGAAACGATAGTTTTTGTCCAGCGCATACATAACATGGGGACATTTTTTCCCCAATCTTAACTCTGAGGAATTTGTCCTTAAAACCCTTATAGTTGGTAGTGTAACCTTGTAGAAAGTTATTCACCAGAATTTCGCTGAGGGAAACCCAACCTCATTTTTTCTCCCTCTTTAACTAAAGATATGAGAAAAATAATCCTAAGGTTTGTGTATATCCATTGTATCATAAAATTTTTCAAAAGCCTTGATAAAACCCCAACCATTTGAGTGTAATTGAGAAGGGGTTATGTTTAGGGTTTTGAGAAGATTGGACTTAAAATCAGTAAACGAGATGCGGATTTTAAAATCCTCAATTACTCTTGAATAGAAATAGAAATACTCCTCAGAAAATCCTTTGGGTCGAGTGATGCAGACCTTCTCACCAACCATACAGGGTTCTAGTGTAACATTTTCCTCATTCCCGGTTGAAGAGATTAAGGTATTAGAACGAAGCTTCGAGATGTAGTTTTCGTCAATGATACTATGGTCGTAGCATAAAACCTCTTTGTCTATCAAAAATACCATCGCTTCCATCTGAGTATCCGAAAAACCCGAGGATGAAGACTCTGAATAAGTGTTACTAATAGGTGAAGGGATTTCACCATAAACTTCTCTAATAATCCGATCAAAATTCATTCTACTCAAGTAAACCTCAAACTCTTGCATACAGACATTCCAAATTCTATTTCTATCACTAGCAGTAAGAGAAATCGAACATTCCTCTGAGTAACTATAAATTCGTAATGAAGACTTAATAAAAATAATAGAAAAGAAAAAAGAAAGTGATATTTGGGGCTCGAAGAAACGAGCAGTGGGTGAAGTAAATATTTTTCTCCAAACACTTGGGAAGAAGATCACTTGAAAAGTAGAGATATCCATATGAAAAAACTAAGTTCTTTTAAACAACAAGTTTGTAACGATTAAGAATTCATATAAAAAAGGGTAATGATGACAAATGAGAGTTCTCGTAAAAATCATCATGATGAGGAGAGAGAGAAATATTTGTCATCATGAAGATGACTGACACTCCAGTAACTCGCCGAGCAGGAAGCCGATCTAGAGAGGAGGAAATTACGAGATTATCTTGTCTGAACACTTCATTCCAGTAGGACCTCGTGATCGGGGGGCTTATGTACATCACGTAATTCCCTGAAATCGAGTTGGTAGAAAAGTCGAGTATGAAGAGACAAGTAGGTCGGATAATCATAACATGGCCAAGTCGGAATCCGGTTAGGAGTAATAAAACAAACACATCAGAGCCGACTTCATGACAACACTGACAGATGGACAAGTTGGGCCCGATGTCAGTGCTAGGATATCATATGAACAGTCGCAAGAGACGGTTACGAAATACTCCATGATTGCATGAGCGTGACTGATATTGATGGTAAAGACGTTAGCTGATATTTACAAAGAACGACATACGTTATCTGATGCTACCTTTATGAGGATGTGAAGGGGCATGCATTGAAGGATCACTGATAAATCGAGCCATATAAAAAAGAGACTTCTTGAATGAGGAGATACATGCAATAATTCACCTAAAAATATACATTGACATACACTTAACCATTTATTTTAGGCTCTCCCCGACTAATAATGGGGAAGTCAACCTTTTAGTTTTTTAGCATAGTCATTTGATTAAATCTAATTTAAAGGCTATGATTTGAAGAAAGTTAAAAAAATTTACTCTTAGAGTAAGTTGATCCTTAATATATATATATATATATATATATATATATATATATATATATATATATATATATATATATATATATATATATATATATATATATATATATATATATATATATATATATATATATATATATATATATATATATATATATATATATATATATATATATATATAAATTGATAAGTTATGTATTTTAATCTTTAAATTTAAAATTAAGGCTAACATTACCACTTAAAAATTAAAAATTAATTATTTTTTGAAATTAAAAATTTGGATTTGGTCAAAATTATAATAGTATGTGAAATTTAAGAACCGAAAATTCAAAATTTAAAAAACAAGGGATTTGAAATTCTATTTTAGAAAAAGTTAAACAGTCAAACTTACATTTAATTAATTTTAAACTTGTCAAAATACATTATCAAAATACGTTAGTATATGAGATGTTTCAAACAGGTAGTTGGAGAAGGCTATAGGCGGAAGTCACCGCAGCTAGCTTTTCATCAAGGTCAAACCCCACCATCCATCCAATAAATAATTGTCAAATCCAACATTCTAGGTGTTATTTTTATTTTATTTTTAATGGCCACATTTGCAACATGTCAGATTTAAAATCACCTAATAAAAAAGTAGTGCGTCACTTATAAAATTAAAAATATATACTCTTCATCATATTCTCATGACCTTTTCCAGTTTTTTGTTTTGTTTTGGATAATGTTAAATAAGACAAGAAAAAAAAAAGTTGTGCTATTAATCATATTAATAATTATAAAAGTTTAATATTTGTTATAATTTATTAAACAATTAAAATATTATTAATGGAAGGATATGACTAGGGATAAAATTAGTCAAAAGGAGTGAGACATTTAAAAATCAATATCTTTAATGACCAAATAGTACATTGATAGAGAGATCATGTCATATTCACTATAAATATGTTAACTCTTCACAAAACGCCTATGTTATATCTATTAACACTCTCCTCTACCTTATCAGTGTTTTGAATTTTTCTACCAGTTTTTTCCAACAAGTGACACCCATCGTGTGGAAAAGTGATTTTCTTTACAAGTGATCACCATGGGATTTAAATGGAAGATCAAGAAGTTTTCTGGAGATAATGATTTTGGATTGTGGAAAGTGAATATGACATTATTCTTAACTCAAAAAGTGTATTAAAGCATTGAAGAGTGAGGCATCGATGCATGCTCATCTAACACAAGCAGAGAAGACAAGATGGTTGATAAAAGAAGTTGCTTAGGAGAAGACTGCAACTTTGGTATGGGTAAAACTTGAGTCATTGTATATTTCCAAGTTTTTGCCCACAAGTTATTTCTGAAACAATAACTCAACTCATTCTGAATGGTAGATAACAAATACGTCGTGGAAAAGTTGACAAAAGTTCATAAGATCATTGATGACTTCGAGAATATTGAGGTGAAAATTGACGATGATGAATGCACTTTAATCTTGTTAAACTTATTACTCAGATCCTTTGAGCACTTCAAGAATTATCGTATTTATGGTAAGAAAGGTAATATTACACTTTGGATAAAGTCTAGAATGCTATGAGATCCAATGAATTTCCAAAGGTGAACAATTTGATGATTTGAGATAATGGTGAAGGCTTGAGTGTCTCTTTCGGCAAAACATCGTCAAATGGTATCTTGGACAACTAGCACCCTTGTATACTTCAAAAACAGGCATCTTAAACTTTGGAGGGATAATTATGCCTGGAACTAAACACAGGTCGTGAGCATCAAGACCAGATGCATTGGCTCCTTTCATCATCTTCACTTGTTCTTGGAGGTCACGAAGTTCCTTCTCCATTGCTATAAATCTAGGATCGTCCATTTCCCTCTCAGCATGAGTATTCTGAGGGTCGACAAACAAGTTGTCCTGCACAGGCTGAGGTTGCACAGGAACATACATTTGTTGAGCAAAGTCGTCAGAAGACCTGTCAAATGTCGGATTGGTCCTTACTATGAAGCCAGTCATGCGATCCATGTATTTGTTCTCCTTACTATCCTTCAATAGTACTTCGAGCTTGGTCAAATGGTCGAGACGTCGGCTGGCGAGAGAGACAGAGAGACAGAAAGACAGATGAGGAAGCAGTGGAGAAGAGACACATGCACATGCTAAAAGGCTAGATGCTATGCAGAATGCAGGATGAACCTCAAGAAACTCAGATTGTTTTCCGGTATTATAACGTTGGATAAAAACTTATTTTTATTTTGATATTCGAAGCATTACAAAGCAGAGTACTCTTTTAAGAGTTTATTACATTGAACCAAAAGCAAAAGAGAACTCAGAGACCTACTCCCTACGCTCCTTCTGTGCGCGAAGTTCCTCTTCTAACTGGTTGACGTGTTCTTGTAACTCGGCCTTCTCTCTGATGAGTCGATCGACACATTCCTTCCAAGCCACAGTATCTGGGGGAAGATCATCGCTGGTGACAGCTCTTGAAGAGGTGTGAGAGGAAAACAAATCCTCTCGCACCTTCCTTTTCCTTGCAAGTTCTACTTCTGGCAGCTTCTGGGACTTTTCTTTCTCTACCTTGAGTGTGAAAAACTTGTTCCTCCAAGCGGCTTTCAGTTTTCGAGCCTCATCCAAAACGGCCTTCAACTGATCTATCTCACTCACATCAAACCAATCAGGATCGTGAAAAGCCAATACCATAGGTTCATGAAAAGGAAATGGCATCTTGAGGTCGATAGCTCTTTCTCGCACCCAATGTAGATATTCTTCAGAGAAAGCACAGTTGGGGTATCCTAAAGCAGCCACTCCTTCCTTATTGATGTATCTCCATGCATAAATTATGACGGTCTTCAGGTCTGGATCTTCTCCTTCCTTAAGAAAGATCCCTTCTAACAGAGTTTGGTCGGGTACTTCGATCATAGGATGCCCAAATTGGAGGCGAGCCAAAGCAGGGTTGTAACTTATGCATCCTTCTCTCCCAATAAGTGGTATGTTAGTAAATCCTCCGATGCTGGGAATCATATATATACCTCCATAGGTAGGGTCGTACCACACAATGTCAGAGTGAGTAAGGGCCATAACTATCTCGGACCAACGGGGTGATTCTACCTCTTCCCAAATAGACGGATGCCGAGTCAGGCGAGCTATGAACCATGAATACAACAGAGCGGTACAACAAACGATATGTCCTCCTCCTTCAGCATTCTTCGAGTGGATTGGATAGTATGTGTCAGCTAACAAAGTGGGAACCAGATTCTTGAGTATGAATAGTTTAATTGTATCCATATCAACAAAATCATCAACCTTAGGGAACCAAAAGATCCCATAGACCAATAGAGCAAAGGTAGATTCCAAGATAAGGACTTCTTTTCTTTCAGCATGGTAACGGACTTTTTCAATCAAGAAGTCAGCTGGGAATCCAAGGACTCCTTCCTTGGTGGTTAAGTGCGCTTGCATATCTGCTAAGTTGAGATAAGTAGCGTTTGCAATCTCTTGGTGATTGGGTACGTCCTCCTGGCCGGTGAATATAGGTCGGGTCGCCATAGGCATCCTCAAGAAATCAAAATACTCTTCTAGAGTCGGCATCAACTGGTAATCCGGAAAAGTGAAACAATGGTACAACGGGTCATAAAACTGAACAAGGGTCTCCAACAGCCCTCTTTTCATCTTGAGTTCGAGAAAATGGAAGACTTCTCCATATTCTGTTGCGAAAGTGTGACGGTTCTCGATGAGATCTGCTAGTTCTCTCAAGCTTTCAATGTTAGGATTCTGAAAAGTGTACTCCAATGCTTCTCTCGTGAAATCCATGGTTACAATACCTGAGAAATAAAATTGAGTTTCTTGAAATGAATAAAGAAAGAATGCAATGCAAGATGAGTAGGACTTCATGGGATCCCAACTATTTATATACATTGCAGTAAAAAAAACATTTTTTTTATTAATTTTGAAACGGAATACAAATAATTGCTTTTAAAAGTCCCAAATAAAAGCTAAATAAAATCTAGTAAAGACACTAAGGAAGTTTTGAATTCTGCTGCTTGAGCTGCTCTTCTAATTGTGTCTTCTCGCGGATAAGGTTGTCCACAATCAGCTTCCAAATAGTGCATTGTGGGTCGGAGAAAAATAAATCCTCCATGACTTTCCTCTTTTTGTAGGGGAGTAACTCTTCATCCTTCAACTGTAGCTGCTTCTGGAGTTCATCTTTCTCTTTCTGAAGTTCATCAATCTCTGCAACAGACACTAGATACTTGTTCTTCCATGACTCTAACTCATGTTGCGACTTCTTCAAAACAACCTCTAACTTCTCAGTTTCGGACATAAAGACATAAGTGAGATCCCTTCTCGGAGGTATAGGATCTTGACGAGAGTAAGGCATCCTCAGCTTGATCGCCCTATTCCTTACCCACTGAAGATACGACTCCAAAGACACACAGTTGGGCCTTCCCAAACTATTCCTATCTTTCTTATGCAGATGTTTCTAAGCTTCCACAATCTTCTCTCGAAGTTCTTGATTATCCTCGAAGAAAACACTCTCAACTTGTATGCTCTTAGGTGGTCCCTTCAACGGATATCCCAACTGTCGGCGAGCTAAAACCGGATTATAACTGATCCCTCCACCAAAGCTGAGTAACGGTATATTAGCAAAATCTCTACATCCATCAATGATTAGGATCCCATCATACTCACGGCTATACCAATCGATGTCAGAATGAGTCAAAGCCATAATCCTTTCTGACCAACGCTTATCATTAAGATTCCAAAAGGAAACATACTTGGGCAAGTGGGTAAGGAACCATTTGTATAACAAAGGCACACAACATGTAATCATTCCTCCACCGCGGAGGTTTCGGAGATGTATAGAGTGCTAGGTGTTACCCAATAGAGTCGGCACTGGATTGTTCTTCATGAAGATCTTAATTGCATTAAGGTCAACAAACCCCTCAAAACTTGGAAATAGAAACACCCCATAGACAAGTAAGGCGAAGATTGCCTCGAATGTAGCCTTGTTCGTAAAATCGGTATAAAATGAAGCCTTCTCGAATAAAAAATCTGTAGTTAAACCAAAAGTCCCACTTTTAACAACCATGTTGGCCTTAACATCAGATACCTTGAGATAAAGGGCCTTAGCGATGTCTCTTTCTTCAGGGTCCTTTTCCAAGAAAGGAAAAGGAGATTCTTCTAGAATAGGTAGACCTAACAAAAAGGAGTATTCTTCTAAAGTTGGCAACAACTGATAATCTGGAAAAGTAAAGCAGTGATACATTGTATCATAGAATTGTAATAGAGAGGAAATGAGGTCTTCATTTGCCTTACGTCTCAACAAAGATAGTAACTTCCCATATTTACTCTTGAATTCCTCTTGGTCTTCAATCAAAGCTCCCAATTCCCTTAGGTCATCCAATTTGGGACTCTTAAAAGTATATTTTAGAGTATTTCATCTATCCATAATGTCCTACAATGTTCATAAATAAAGGGTAAATCCCATGAAGTCCAATGTAATATGATGCTATATGAATGCAACAAACACAAGTAAGCATATAAGGGCACACAAAGATAAACAAACAAAGGTCCTAGGTTTGCAACGAGCATGGAGCCAAAGGGTATACCCATTCCCAAAGGACAAGGACTAGAGGTGGATGGTACCTGCAGAACAAGGTTCTAAGGAGGTCCCAAAGTCATTAGTCCATCTATCAGATATTATCAATGTCCAACTAACTCGGGGATTAATAATATTCTCAAGAGAACTTCTTTTGAGTGTAGCATCGTGTAGCACTATTTCGGGACTTACTCCCTCATAGCCTTGCACTACGTCTTAATAAAGGCCAAAGTGGGGTTAAAGGTAACTACTGTCCTTAGTATCATGGACTCCAATTGAAAGTAGTAAAATTTTTCACGACTAAACTCGTTCAACCGAACTATTTTCAAAAGGGTCTCAACTAAGCGGGATTCTCGAGTCAACTTAGTCGGGACTCACTCCCTATAAGCCTTATCGAATATATCACCATCCTATCATAATTTCTCTCAAGTCCGGGTGTAGGACTTTGTCTCACCACTCAAAGGTAGCAACCCAAAAAGCAACAAAGAAACAAGTAGGCAAATAATCAGATATAAAGCGATAAAAAAATAAATAAAGAAAGGTAGGGAAACCCACTAGAGAAGGTCCCCATTGAAGTCTCCATTTCCGTCGCGGTGAAATTTGGATACCAAACTATTGATTAGTTTGAATCTTATTCATTTGCAACCGAACTTTGATTTGTCCAAAGGAAGGGATAAAGATCTAAATTCCCACAATGCAATGCAAATGCAAGCTAGAGAGTTATAGGTTCGGGGGTTGGTTAAACTTAGGGAAGGTGCTAGCATCCTAAGTTTCTGTAGTACTCTACAGGAACCTCTTGTTTTATGTTTGTTTATTTGCTAAGTTTTTTTTATCTGCTTAATGGTTGAAAGACCTAGGGATTTATTTCTAAGTATACTCGATAAGATGTCGCATCTTATGCCTACATATCCTTACGGGAGTGGAATCAGAGTATTTGTAGTTCCCCTAAAGGGTTTGAGGAGTTCTTTGACTGTGGTCAAAGTTCCTACGGGTTTAGGGTAGTTGATTGATTGATTTTAGGAGAAAAGACGAGTTGTCATTTTAAGAGAGATTTAACCGCCACAAGTTGTAGAAAAATAGTCTTTGCATCGTCTTAAGAGAAGGAGTCAAGTACTCGGATAGGGATCGACGAGGTACGCCTCTATCTCTCTTAAGGCAAAGTTTCTACAATATTGATTGCATTGATGTGGGGTGGAGATTCTATCTTGCTTAAGATGATTTGGCATCTTTCTCTAATGTGTTTGAATATTGTTTGATTTGAGTTGTATTGTTTTGTTTGTTCTAAGTTGTAAAAGGGCCCTTCCTATGGGGTAGGATCTAACTTAGAAAGATCAACTTGAATGGGATCAAGGATCGTAGGGGAGAATGATGCAAATGATGTGCACTACACACGATTGTTGAATCATGTGTAGGTTTTTCCTTTGGATGGAATGCAATGCGATAATATAAATTGTGGTAAATGTAAATAGAGGTAAAGTAAAGGGTGAATAATTAAAACATACATAGACGCATGAAAACGCTGAAGTGTGTGAGAGTGAATTGTGAATATATGAGTGTGCGGAAGCGTGCCTGATTGATTAAGCGACGTTGAGTTAATTTTAGGGTGATTGATTAGAGGAAGGTTGAATTGTTTTTAGTTTTAGTGAAAATTAAATCAAAGTTGTGAATTAATTGATTTAACAGAAATAAATTTAAGGGAAGATTTATTATTATAAAAAGGTTTCTCATTAGATATGCTAGTTATTTAAAATATAGAAAAAGTAGAATTTTATTATTAAAAATCGTTTTAACCATTAATAGATAAAATGTAGGTTATTTGGAGAAGGAGCTCTTATAAAACTATTTATTTCAAGTTGTGAAAGAGTCCTCTTTTTATTGTTTGGAATATAGAAAATATTTTTTTAAAGGGAAATATTAAATAAATGATGGGGTAAATTGTTAAAAGTAAAAAAAGTAGGTCGAATTATGAACATAAAAGTAAATTAATTAGTTAAAATTAAAATTAGAAGTAAATTATTATTATTATTATTTTAAGAGAAAATTGAGCTATAGAAAAAAGAGTTAATTATAAAGGTGTATTAGTTGTTTTTTTGTTATTAATAAAAATATAGATCAATTAGGAAAAAAGGTTTCTTAATAAATAGATAAAAGGTTTTTCTTAATCAAACAATAAGATAACTATTTTAAATTATATAAAAGCTTAATTTAAAAGGACAATTGTATTTTGATTATAAAAAAATAAAATAAAATAAATGGTGAGTTTAAATAATTTAATAAATAAATCATTAGCTTTTCTTAAAGTTGATTTTAAAAGAAGACGGTTGATTAATTAAGTTAATAATAGGTTAATGATGCAAATTAAGGTTTTAATAAGGTTAATTAAAGTTAGTGGGAGATTAAAGGGGTTGATTAGGGAATTGCGTGATGAGTGTGAATGCAAGTGTGTGTTGTAGTGTGTGTATAGCAAGTACATGGTTACAAGCATAAGCAGAAAAGCAGGAACAGTAAAATGAAGCTAAGCCCTAATCCCAAATCGCGATCCCAATCCCTAAATCAGAAAGGCTTCTCCTCTCTCGATCCTTTCCCTTTGTTCAATCTTCTCTCTCCCAAATCGCGTTCGTCATTCGCGTTCTCCTTCATCTCTTTTGGCCACTTCTCTTGAATTTGAAACACAGCACAGAACAATCAATACATTCGATAATCATGCCGAGAGCAAAGTCTTACCGAAGATTAAGGGCGGTGGAGCTTGAGATGAAGAGATGAGAGCTTCGTCAACTTGGACTTGCGGCGATGTGCGATGGCTTCGTCAACGGGAGAGATAAGTGTTTTCTTCTCAGTCGGTTAGGTTTACGAACATAGTTTTTATGGTCGCTTGTTCCTTCTCGATCTCTCCTTATATAGGCTTCAATTGGAATTTCCTGTGTTAAAGTCTGATTGAAATCGTTTTGAATGCTAATTTGGATATTCCATTTTAGGATGAATCAAATTGGAAAACTTTCTTTTTTCGGTGATTGTAGTAATGACTTGTTAATCTTCTGATTTTGTGATTCAATTAGGAATGGATTCGATTTGATTCTGAATAGCATCTTCTGTATTCAAGGAATATTCTCTAATCATTATTTGATCGTGACCTGGCAGGTATAGATGGCAAATATTTTGGGCCAAAGGATGGATTAGAAGCCCAGAGGGGGAGGCTTCGTGCCTGATGCGTCTGCTGGAGAACCTTCACGAAAAACCGGTGATGTAGGGTATGTTATTTCCAAGCTCAATCTCTATTCCTCTGGTTCTGATTTCGTTTGAACTGATATGTGTTTACCGTTGGTAGATGGAGATAACACTTGGTGGTTCAAAAAAAGAGTCTCTTGGGGCTTGAATAGCATTATCGGATTATGACCGGCATCCACCTGTTTTGTGAGTCTTTCCTTCGATTACTCTGTAGCACCGTTATTATTGTCTGTACTTATATTTAGCTTTGCATCTAATTTGAGTCTTTGCCACTTAACTCTTCCTGAACATTGCTGTTATGTCTTGACAAGATTCCTCCGTGTTGTTGTGGTAAAATTGATGATTGATGAACATTCGGTTCCCTGGAGTAGAGCAACGAACTGCTGCTGTGAATATCTTCATTCTGTCGTGAGCTTTGTAAGTCTGTCCTCAGCTCTGAAGTGATTTTCGGAAACCAAGTGAGGCTGTCGTAAAACAAATCACGCCAAGTTGTAGTGGTAAGTCAATGTCACCCTTCCTTCTTTGCTTTCCCTTGTACTGGTTCCACTCGAGTGTTCATTACCGAGCGGAGATTGAATTTGATTCTTTCCTCAATGTTATCGTAGTTTTGCTTTGACAGGTGTGCTCTCAATGCTTACGCTTGTGAACCATGAGCTAACAAATGTCACAGTTATCCAGCAGGTAGTGCGTTGCGCTCTACCATGTTCTCCTTCTACATTTAAGTGGTTGTTTTTTCATAAACATCATTATTTGCTTGAGGTAATGACTATGTAGAAACTTTTGTGCCAGGGAGCTGCTTCGAAAATGGAGTGAATGTTGTCAATAGAAATGCCACATGCCGCAAGAACAACATCATCTTCATAGCAAGAATTTCCTATAGCATTTGTCAGAACTTTGATTCTTTCTTGAGGCTTTTGGCGTGATTGTTCTACTAAAGATGCTTTTTGCGCAGGAGATAATGTCTTTGTATACCGCTGGAGGGGAACAAATGTACATAGCTCAAGGGGAAAAAAGGTTGATTTTATTGTTCTCAAATCATGCACATTTATTTCCTCATTGGCATAATATTTACTTTTCATATGTCTATCTGAATGGTTATGAATGCCAACATCCTGATTCAATTCCTGCACTCTGGCAGCTTGTCTGTAGGTTTCAGAATCATGCTTAGACAGAGGTGAACTTTGATACCTTTCTTGTTGAAGCCCTCGAGCACCATCTCTTCCAAATTCATATTCTGTTCTTAAATTTGATATTTGATGATCAGCTTCTGGTGCATCCTGATATGAAACCTCATAATCATTTGGCATTCTTTTCCCAATTTCAGTGTGATTATATCCAGAATGCAAATAGGCATCTCCCTGCTTTGATGCAACTGATGTTCTTCTCATATCATGATAGTCTACATATTTTGGATTCTCTGATGTAGAGTGGTCATGCTCATGCATAACACCCCTTCTTGGATTTCCATAATAACCTTCACTCTTACCAGTTTTATCTATATCTGGGTGTGAGATATAATGTCTGGGCAACTCCCTGTTATCATATCCTATTACAGCTTGCTCATAGTCCAATCGACCATGAGGATCTACCCTTCTAGGTATATCATCATACTGACATAAATATTCATCATGTGCTGCTCTTGAAATAGCAGAAAGCTTATTGGAAGAAGCAATTAAATGTCCAACTTTTCCATATAAAAGTCTCTTTCTGCCGGATTCTAATTGTGTGTGTGGCTCTTAGGCAGTTGCTGGCTAAACGCATAAGGCGAATACACATCAAAAGTTTGAAGTTCAGATTCTTCCTGCCTTGTAAAAGAGAACCTTGATTGGTTATTATTTTGAGCTTTCCAAGAACTAGATTTCTTTTAAAAGGACCGGGTATATCTATGTATGAAGAAATTCAACGGAGCAGCCCTCGTCGTGGTGGCTCAATGCGGACTTTTGCCGGGTGGACTTACTTTCATCTTTAAAGACAAGAACTTCTTGTAATCGCAACGTGTAATTTTCACTTGATGCCATTATAGATTTGTAGGAATTATTCATTTTGATGTAACTTAGTGATAAGAATCTTATGTCTTTTTGGTGGTCCTTGTGAACTCATGATCTAAGCCTTTGTAACATGTGATCTCATTGGGATATACCGTTATGAATCTGAGCTTATTCTCGTAACTTGTATGCTTATGAATCTCTAACAGATATCTCAACTTTTGTGTGAACAAGAATACATACCTTGATTGAACAAAAAGGTTTATCCTGCAGCGAACGAGGTCTTGAACTTTAAATATGGATGTAATCACATATGCACTCGAATAGTGAGAGCATGTATGTAATCACTTAAATAACATCCGACTGTATTTATTTAAGGAAAACTTCTTTGTGTTTTAAAGAAAAAAAATGCAACTACCCCTCACATGACATGAATCTTGGAATTGAAGTAGTGCACTCTAAGACTTGATGCAAATCACATGGTGTAATCTCAATCGGACCTCAACTTGTAAGAATGCACGAAATTCCTTCGAAGCACGCAAAAAGGTAACAGATCAATTTAAACTTCAATTTGACAGAGCTCTTGCCTACACCCCGTCCCGAGTTCCTCCAATTTTAAAGTCTTAAATCATGTGATTTACAAATTAAACAGTGTTCAAAACCTTCCGTCTGACAACTAGTAATCCACTTCCTGAGCAAAAATGAACCGTGTTGAGAAAAGTCTACATCCGCATTGCCATAAAACTCTAAATAGTTCTCAAACAAATATATTTGAAATTCAATAGACAGGAGATCCTAGTCCTCATTGGGGACAACTCCGGTTAAATCGTTGAGGATCTTAGCCTTGCCTTGACTAAGGATCACAATCATAGGAATATGTTTATTCTTCATTTGGATACATCTTGCAAAGATCAGAACCCACACAAGGCCTTGAATCTATTGCAGTGAACCTGTCTTCATAGAGCAAAACGGACAAACTGGTTAAAACGGTTAGCTATGCATAATGATTGGCTTAAATGATATGCAAAAACATGCCCCAGGAGGTGGGATCTTAAGGTCAAAAATTAGGGTGCGACACTACCCAAATAGCATTATGACCTCTTTGCGTATTCGGCAATCTCGTAACAAAATCCATCGATATACTATCCCATTTCCACTCTGGAATGTCCAAAGGTTGCATCAATCCACTAGGCTTTTGATGTTCCACCTTATACTTTTGACAAGTTAAACATGAATACACAAATTGAGCTACATCCCTCTTTAATCCGGACCACCAAAAGATTTTCTTCAAATCTTGATACATTTTATTTGCTCTCAGATGAATACTTAAGTTACTTCGGTGTCCTTCTTTCAATATCATCTTTTTCAACTCCACATCATCGGGAATACAAATATGACCACGGAATCTCAAAACTCCAAAATCATCAACCTTGAAATCCTCATTCTCATTCATCATTAAATCAACGAACTTCAAATCCAACTTTTGCTTTTCACATACAGTTGCAAGAAAATCATTCATAACATGTAGCATACCAAGTCTCACACTTCTCAGCGTCATTTCACAAACTAAACTCAAGTCTCTAAAATTCTCCAAAAGTTCCCATTCTCTCATCACCAATGCGGACATATGTAACAACTTTCGACTCAAGGCATCGACAACCACGTTTGCCTTACCCGGATGGTAATTCAAACCAAAATCATAATCTTTCAAAAGTTCTAACCACCTTCTTTGTCTCATGTTCAATTCTCTTTGATCAAATAAATATGTCAAACTCTTGTGATCACTAAAAACTTCAAATCTTGCACCATAAAGATAATGCCTCCAAAATTTCAAAACAAACACCACGGCCGCTAACTCCAAGTCATGTGTAGGATAATTCTTTTCATGCACTCTCAATTGTCTTGAATAATAAGCCACAACTTTTCCATCTTGCATCAAAACCCCACCTAAACCTGTCAAAGAAGCATCACAATAAACCACAAATGGTTCTGTTGGATTCGGAAAAATCAAGATTGGCGTCGTCGTCAACCTTCTTTTTAGCTCAATGAAACTCTTTTCACAATTGATATCCCAAATGAAAGCCTTTCCTTTACAAGTCAATTGCGTTAACGGATGTGCCAACTTCGAAAATCCCTCAATAAACCTCCGATAATAACCCGCCAAGCCCAAAAAGCTTCGAATCTCCGTAACCGATCTAGGAGTCTCCCATTGCATCACCGCATCAATCTTGGATGGATCAACACTAATACCACTACCGGAAATAACATGTCCAAGAAAACTTACTTCCGACAACCAAAATTCACATTTCGACAACTTAGCATACAATTGCTTCTCTTTCAAAATTTGTAACACAATCCTCAAATGCTCTTCATGCTCCTCTTGAGACTTAGAGTAAATCAAAATATCATCGATGAACACAACCACAAAACGATCTAACTGTTCATGAAAAATACGATTCATGTATTCCATAAACACAGTTGGCGCATTAAAAACCCCGAATGGCATCACGGAATATTCGTAATGGCCATATTGTGTCCTAATGGCTGTATTTTGAATATCCTCTTCTTTCACACGAATCTGGTGATATCCCGATCTCAAATCAATCTTGCTAAAAACACGCGCACCAACCAATTGGTCCATCAAATCATCGATCCTTGGAAGCAGATACTTGTTCTTAATTGTCACCTTGTTCAATTGTCGATAATCAATGCATAACCGCATACTTCCATCCTTCTTCTTTACCAATAATACCGGAGCACCCCAAGGAGAAACACTTGGGCTTACAAATCTCTTGTTCAACAAGTCATTCAATTGCTTCTTCAATTTTACCAACTCCGATGCCGACATACGATACAGTGCCATCGAAACTGGTCTAGTACTCGGAACTAGATCAATAGAAAACTCAACTTCTCTTTCCAGCGGTACATCCTTAATATCCTCCGGAAACACTTCTAGAAAATCACATACCACTGGAAACACATCAAACTCCGCTTTACTCTCCACCGATAATGATGCAAACAAACCGAACAATTGAGCTTCGTTCGCTAAAAGTTCCTTCAACTCTTTAGTAGATAGGAAACTCTCATCTTCATCATCTTCTAAAGAAGGAAACCTCACTAACTTATGATAGCAATCTATATGAACTCTATTAAATTGCAACCAGTTCATACCCAAGATTACGTCCAAACCTTCCAACAGCAAACACACTAAATCCATGATAAAGTCTTTACCATACATGGTCAAAGGACAACTTACACACACCAAAGATGTAGTTACCGACCCCGAAGCGGGAGTCTCAATAACCATCTCACCACCCTTGAAACACTTAACGAAACCGGAACCTCCTCCTCCAGATCTCTTATCAAAGTTTCCCATATGCTTGCCTTTATCAACAAGTGTCACATAAGGTCCACTTCTAGCTTGTTGCTTTCCTTTCCTCTCATTCAAACTTTTGTAATGTGTAGAACGAACCTTGCTATCTTCCTCGAAGATTCTACAACATTCCGTCAAATCCATAAACCTTCTTATCCTATGATATCCCATAACTTGCTTAATCTTGGGACGCAAACCATTCTCATATTTAATACACTTTAAGAACTCGGCATTAACTGCAACATAGTGTGGATGGAATTGAACGAACTCCACAAACTTAGCAGTATAGTCCACCACGGACATACTACCTTGTTTCAATTCAAGGAACTCCATATCCTTCTTCCCTTTCACACTTTCAGGGTAATACTTCCTCAAGAACACAGTACGAAATAAATCCCAAGTTATCTCTTCATCATCCACCTCAAGAACTTGACGCATACTGACCCACCAATCGTCGACTTCTTCCTTCAGCATGTGAGACCCAAGTATCACCATATTCCCCTCCGCACAATCCATAAATCTGAAGATCCTTTCAATCTCTTTCAACCAAATTTGAGCACCATCGGGATCAAATCTTCCTTTTAAGACCGGTGGTTGATTCTTCCTGAACTCGTCATTAGCATTCACGTTCGGTGCACCATGCACTGCCCTGGCCATTGCTTCTAAAGCAGCAGCCATCGCATTGTCATTACGACTAGCCATATTCTGAGCATTCCCAAAAATAACAACAAGGTTAAACAACCGTTCAACCAACATAACAGCAAGACAGACACAATTGACTCAACCAGGCTCTGATACCACTTAATGTAACACCCCCTTTCTATACCCCCAAATAATCACATAAGCAATTAGCTACATATTAAAAATTTCATCAGAGTATATTTATAAACATGGTATAAAATAGGACGAGACTATCGAAACTTGTTTGTTTGGAATCAGGTGATTTTGTGACTTTTTGACATTTTTGGAGAAGAGAGGGTTTGAGTAGCGCAGTATTCGCTAGGCGAGCACCTAACGAGCCAGTAGCAAACACTCCCAGACTTGTACAGAACCAAAAAGACCATCATTCGCTCTGGAGAGGGAAGTAGCAAAGTGATCGCTAGGCGAGGCACCAACGAGTAAGTAGCGAACACTTCTAGTAGCATAATGACAGCCTTCACTAGCATGTTCGCTGGGCGAGCTAGTAGCGAGTGTTCGCTATGACTTCGCTAAGCGAGCAGTATAGCGAGCATGACAGAACAACATTTTATTTTTGTTTCAATCCAATGTCGATTCTTTGATTCTTCGATGTGTAGCTTGTGTGCTGTTATATGTTATGTTGTGGGTAGCCGTATGGCGTGAATCCTAGATTATGGAATAGATTGTGAAATGTGGCCTTTTGGCAAATGAATGCATTGTTTAAATTGAATGTGAATGCATGATAATTGTGATAGAATGAGATGAATGCATGAATATATATTGTGAATATGTATGCATTTCAAGAATGTCTGGAGTCATTTTGCACGTGAAGCATAATGATGTGCATTCTTGTGTTGTGAGATTCTAATGAGAATCTGTTGTAACATCGTGTGCCTATGTGAGGTGTGAGCGATGATTACAAACAATTGTGTGCCCATGTAGGGTGTGAGCAATCGGATTGTGTGCCCGTGTGGGGTGTGAGCAATCCATAAACATTGTGTGCCCAGGTGGGGTGTGAGCAATGGGTGAACATCGTGTGCCCATGTGGGGTGTGAGCGATGGTTCCAATAAGTTCCCGAGTGAACTTGTGATGATTGAGTCTGTACCGCATTGCATTTGCATAGAGTCGTGAGTCGGTCTCTATGATTTGCATTTATCATCTTCATAATGGTGTATTGGTGAATGAACATATATGTGTATGTTTATGTGGAATGATGAGAATTTTGAAAGTATGCATGATGAATATGCTTGGTTATATATATATATATATATATATATATATATATATATATATATATATATATATATATATATATATATATATATATATATATATATATATATATATATATATATATATATATATATATATATATATATATATATATATATATATATATATAACCAAGCATATTCATCATGCATACTTTCAAAATTCTCATCATTCCACATAAACATACACATATATGTTCATTCACCAATACACCATTATGAAGATGATAAATGCAAATCATAGAGACCGACTCACGACTCTATGCAAATGCAATGCGGTACAGACTCAATCATCACAAGTTCACTCGGGAACTTATTGGAACCATCGCTCACACCCCACATGGGCACACGATGTTCACCCATTGCTCACACCCCACCTGGGCACACAATGTTTATGGATTGCTCACACCCCACACGGGCACACAATCCGATTGCTCACACCCTACATGGGCACACAATTGTTTGTAATCATCGCTCACACCTCACATAGGCACACGATGTTACAACAGATTCTCATTAGAATCTCACAACACAAGAATGCACATCATTATGCTTCACGTGCAAAATGACTCCAGACATTCTTGAAATGCATACATATTCACAATATATATTCATGCATTCATCTCATTCTATCACAATTATCATGCATTCACATTCAATTTAAACAATGCATTCATTTGCCAAAAGGCCACATTTCACAATCTATTCCATAATCTAGGATTCACGCCATACGGCTACCCACAACATAACATATAACAGCACACAAGCTACACATCGAAGAATCAAAGAATCGACATTGGATTGAAACAAAAATAAAATGTTGTTCTGTCATGCTCGCTATACTGCTCGCTTAGCGAAGTCATAGCGAACACTCGCTACTAGCTCGCCCAGCGAACATGCTAGCGAAGGCTGTCATTATGCTACTAGAAG